>OX377619.1:83967453-84055719 GCA_947397865.1 Polietes domitor | reverse complement strand
TCAGATTTGGTTGGTAGTCATTTGGTTGGTACTATTTTTATCCCCTTTTTCCATTTTAACCCCCAAAAGTGCGAATTTGAAAAAATCCCTTTATTTTATGTATACACCGAATTTCATTATTCCAGGTGCATCCGTTTGGTTGGTACCATTTTTATCCCTTTATTCCCATTTTACCATATACAAGTACGAATTTGAAAAAAATGCTTTTATATTATGTATCTACTCAATTAGAGGAATGTACACACCGAATTTCGTGTTTCTAGCCGTTGTCGTTTAATATGTACCATTTTTATCCCTTTTTGCCCCATTGCACCCTCTACGAATAAAATTCACTTTATGGTGCACGTTTTTGTTATAGGGGGAATACGCACACCCAATATCAAGTAAGTACAAGCAAACATATTGAAAATGCCTAAATACTGTAAAATATTAGGGATGGGATTATTATGGGTATTTTCGGTCCTTATGAGGGAAAAATTTTTCCCTTTGGACCGATTTCGCTCAGCTGAAATCCGAACCGATCCACGACTATAAGAAGCATTTATGAAAAATTTGGACGTCCTAGCTGCTTTGGATTAGATGTTAGCGTGCTTTCAACAGACGAATAGACGGACGGACGGACATGGTTAGATCGTTTTAGAATTTTATGACGATCAAGAATATATATACTTTATAGGGTCTCAGGTCGATATTTCAACGTGTTACAAACGGAATGACAAAGTTAGTATACCCTGGAGGTAGAGGGTATAAAAAAGAACAGACGCATATATGCTTCATCAGTTGAAATGTAAATTTTCAATATCTTGTGTTTAGTTCCTGAATATGCCTACTTAGCACATCACAGACTGTGTACATTTCCCACTGTCCATATGGTGGGTGGCTACGTTAACATTCCACTCTTGAACAAACCCTCAGGTTTATTAACAAAATTGATATGCGTGCACAACAATTTCCTCAGCTTACATCTTAGATCAGACCGACATTCCAGGAGATTTGTGGTTACTCACATAAACGTTGTAAACTCAATTTTTAATGGGATCAAATGTTTTTTTAAAGAACATGGTACAAGTTTTATATGTTTTAAAGCAAAATCTCATCATGTTTTGTTATTTGTATTTTTTGTAATTTTCTTTTTGCCCCTGGGTATTCGTTCCACGAATGATTTTCCTTTTCTTTCTTTCATATATTTATCTTTAACATCACATCTAAAATAAAATGAAGAAAAAGAAGAAAACAACAAACACACACACAAGAAAAACGTTAAATTGTCGAAAATCATTCATTATTTGATGTCTTAATGGCGTTGTCAGTTTGCGAAATGTCTACACAAGGAAAACCAATGATGACGTATTGCTGGAACACAATTTATTGATTTGTGTCAGACACATTGAAAAAAAGCGGCCGTTTAAAGAAACCCGAGTTTTGTGGTATTCGAATATCGTTGTTACAATTGAGATAATAACGATTATGTCGCTAAATTATAATTTATAATCAAGGTACAAAATAAATAAAAATTTGTGTCCGAAACCTAAAAAATATTTCATTCATACAATTAGTATGAATATATTTTTTATCTGTTTACTAAAATTCGTGGAAGGTAGCTTTAATATTTGTACCCTCATTTGAGAAATATAAGTCCAATAACAACCGGTTATATCTTGAACTTTCACTTTCACTTCACAATTTCACTTTTTTCAGCAAAAAATATTTTTTATCTTATGGTTTAAAAAAACCCATAAAAACGCCGTGCCGAACTTTATATACCCTCCACCATGGATTGCATTCCACAGAGGCTATCGATTTTAGTAGAAATGCAGTAATATTACAGGAAAATATAATTTTATTAATATAGACAAACCAAAACAAATACAAATATTGACAAAATATGTTTATAAATAAATATAATATTTTTATTATTTCAAAACACGCTTATAAGGCAATGCTACAAATACGATTACACAATAATTCTTCAAGTCAATTCTAAAAGTAAATTTTCTTATATTAATATTTTCAAAAAAGCTTAAATGCCCTAAATATTGTTAGATAGTGGGTGCTACAGTTGGTTGTATTTCCATTCTATTTTAATTCCAAAAGTACAAATTTTGAATTTCATGTTTCCAGCAGCGATTATTTGATTGTCACTATTTGTATGCCCTTTTTCCATTGTAACCCCAAAAAGTACGATTTTCGAAAAATCCGTTTATTTTACGTGTATACGCTTTCAGAGAAGTGTATAAAAGTACGATTTTGGAAAAAAATATTTTTGTATTTTGTATCTAGTCAATTAGAGGAATGTACACACCTAATTTCGTGTTTCTAGCTGTTGTCTTTTTATATGTATCATTTTTATCCCTTTTTGCCCCATTTCACCACCTACGAACAAAAATCACTTTATGGTGCACGTTTTTGTTATAGGAGGAATGCGCATACCCAACATCAAGTAAGTACAAGCAGACATATTAAAAAACAAAATTAAAAAATATGCTTTAGTACTCTAAAATAGTAGGGGTTATTATGGGTTATTTTTTGTCTTTGTGAGGAAAAAAATTTTCCCTTTGGGCCGATTTCCTCGGTTTCAATCCTATACGATCTACGACTATAAGTCGCATTTATGGAAATTTGGACTTCCTAGCACCTTTCGTTTAGATGCTATCGTGCTTTCAACAGAAGGACGGACATGGCTAGATAGTCTTAGAATTTTATGACGATCATGAATATATATTCTTCACTGAACTCCATATGCGGCAATTTTGCTTATTGACATAGCCACAGAGATGAAAAAGAGCTTCATGAAATCTGAACAGAAGGCCGATCTCTTATCGAAAATTTATGAATAACATGTTTTTTTATTATACACTCCACGAGAGTATTATATCTTTGTGCATTTGTTTGTAACACCCAAAGGAAGCGAGATAGACCCATTGTTAATTATACCGATCGACTTAGAATCACTTTTTGAATCAATATCCGTCTGTCTGTCTGTCCATCAATTCTTGTAATCAGAGTACAGGTCGCAATTGTAGCCACAACCAAATTAAACTTTGTACAACGAAGTTTTTCGGGATACAAACTTCGGTCCCAATTTGAGTGTCTCTGCTCTAGAAACCACACGTTTTATCAGATTATCTTCAAATTTGACAAAACATCTTATATTTAAACTAAGAACACCTATGGTGAAAATAGGTCAGATTTTATATTTCAACTAGAAACAACCACAATGAAAATGGGTTACATCGGTTCAGATATGTGTATAGCTTCCATACAAATTTCGCTCCCAGCTTGACTTTTTTCGCCCTAGAAACCACGTATTGTCACCGATTTTCTTCAAATTTGGCACAACGCCTTATATTTGAACTAGAAACATTTGTTGACTATGTGGGTCAGACCGGTTCAGATTTATATATATCTCCCATACAAACTTCACTCCCGATTTGACTCTTTCCGCTCTAGAAACCACATATTTTTACAAATCTTCTTCAAATTTGACCAAATAACTTATATCTCAACTAGAAGACTTATGGTAAAAGTGGGTCAAAGCGTTTTAGATTTATAACTCCCATACAAATTTCGCTTCCGGCTTGACTTTTTTCTTCTCGCTTTGATAAAGTGGGTCAGGTCACATCGGTCTATGATTAGGACACATACAAAAAACCTCCCCGATTTAGCTTTTTGTATTCGGGTAGAAAGTGGAGTGTTTTAGCCTTTCCTTACTTGTTTTAATACATCGCTTTTTTGTGGCAACAGCTGCATTGATTATATATATATATGTTACAAACGACACCAAACAATCCTCCGAACCTATCCTTTTTTGAAAGGACTTTATTGATTATCTCGAAAAAAATGGTTAAATTGACCCATAAAGAGAGGAGCTAGTGGTTTAAGATCTTCTACAAAAATAATCATCATTAAATTCCAAAACATAGTTCCGACAATATGACTCAGTAATATAATGATTTTATGACTCAGTATCACCCAATACACACAAACCAATTAATTTGTAGGTCTCGGACAGAATTTTTTGTTATCTAGTATTATATATAGTAAGTACTATTTTCAACTACTCTATTTTAACACTGAATAATCTTCTTGTTTAATATGTAAGCAAAACACAAACAAAAATTGTATCTTGTATTCATTGTTGTTGCACTTTTGGTGCTCTTTGTAGACCATTGTATCTTAATCAAAAGTAGGATATTTCTATATTAAACATTTCTCTCAGGACTTATTGGCCCTTATTTTTTAAGAATTTACAAACAAAATAAATAATATTTGCCGTTAACAGACCGTCATAAAGCACAGGATGTGTTGGACACAGTGTTGCGGTTTCCAACAACGAGTGGATTTAATACACTATTTTAGAAGTTTTGAAATTCGGCAGAATTAACCAAATATAAATTGAAAAAGATTAACACATCATCTAAGAGATTCAAGATGACAAAATTGTGGCAACAGTAATTACACTGTGCTACAAAAAAGAATAAAGTAGAAAACTCTGGAGTTCAAATCAAATATTAAAAAATCTAATAACAATAATAAATTTAATTAATTATATTATTTAACAATTTAAAAAAATAAGACTAATAAATGAAATGAATGAATAGCTGAAATTCGAAAAATAAATTTAATTAATTATATTATTTAACAATTTAAAAAAATAAGACTAATACATGAAATGAAATGAATGATTAGCTGAAATTCGAAAATCTTGTTTTTAATTCTTTTGTGTCTAAAAAAGCTGTCATAACTTCTACATTTATCCATAGAATCTGCGCTAGAATGGTAGTTATTAAACAAATAGAACAATATATTTTTCTGATTTTATTTTTTATTTTCTAAAGGCTTTGCCAAATTACTGAACCAAAATGTTCTCGATTTGGGGCCGGTCTCGTGACATTGTGCGTTGGTTTAGCCCCAAAAAAGCACGAATCAAAAGAATAGAGCGCATACAGAATCCTATTACATATATGCTTTCGTTCAGTTTTCATAAATAATGCCCGCTCACGTACACTTTAATTCATAACAATCACACAAAACACACTCCACACACAAATACATGTGTAGAAACGAACACCCCCATACATTTGCATACAGTCTCCCCCAACAGATCCTGCCCCGGCTGGGATATCCTCCAATGTACAAAAATTCAAACTCAAACTTGCACAGAACTACTAACTGCCATTCAAAGAGAATAAAGCAAAGAGACAGAAAAATACATTTAAATTGAAATAAATTTCAAGCATTGTACTCCATGGAATAAACAAATATCCTTAGTATTACACATTTATTTGTACACACTCCCACACGCACACACACACATACCAACATACATACATTTGTAGCTATACGCTCACACAGATATTTACATCCGAGCTCTGCTGTACGAGAGGATATATTGGAAAGTTTATAAGTTCCTCGTGGGTGTTGTGCCAACACACAAGCTACAGACATACATTGAGGTCAGTGATTTTTTTAATAATTTAAATGTCCTTGACTAAAAAGAAAAGGGAATATTGCTCCCTTGGGGATATTTTTATCAAACAAAAAAAATCAAAACACTCAAAATATTATTGTGTCAGCGCGGTCCAATGATAATAATAACAAGTGTGGCTGGCTATAGCTGTAGATGGTAGATGAATAAATAAATTGATATTAAAAGCTGCAAATAGTCGGCAGACAAAAGTGCTATATGTAACACTACACCATTTCCTATTGAATTGATTGAAATTCCATTTTAAATTGGGATTCTCCATTTCATTTTTAGAAAATTCAAACAGAAATTAAAAATTTTTAAAAAAGAGAAAAAAATTAAATTGTAATTTACTCAATTTGATATGATGCTTCTTAATTTCAGTAGGAAATTTCTATATGAAATAGAAATTCTCGATTTCAAAAAAAAAAAAATTTAAAAAAAAATCTAATTGAAATTAGGAATATAAATGTAAATAAAACAAGTAAGTAAGCTTCAGTCTCATAGAACATATGTGAGTAAGTTACAAGGAATTAAATTTAACGTAGGGCAGGATAATTTATGTGGAAGGTACTATGTAGGAGAATCGTATCGCATGGTCTCAGCTTCCTTATTTATAAAACAATTGTAAAATCATGATTAAATATCACGTCGTAGAGGATCACATGCACCAGTATAGAAGTTATGAAGGATTTAATATTACCTAGGATAGGATACAATTGTACGGGTGGTACAAGACGGGTGTGGCTAAAGCGTAAATATTTTTATACCCTCCACCTCCAGGATGGGGTATACTAACTTTGTCATTCCGTTTGTAACACCTTGAAATATCGACCTGAGACCCTATAAAGTATATATATTCCTGATCATCATAAAATTCTAAGACGATCTAGCCATGTCCGTCCGTCCGTCTGTTGAAAGCACGCTAGCATCTAAACGAAAGGAGCTAGAAAGTTAAAATTTTCCATAAATGCGTCTTATAGTCGTAGATCGGTTGGGATTGAAACGGGGCGAAATCGGCCCAAAGGGAAAAAATTTTCCCTCACAAGAACTAAAAATACCCATAACAATCCCTAATATTTTAGCGTATTTAAGCATGTTTTTTGAATATGTCTGTTTATATTTGCTTGATATTTGGTATGCGTATTCCCCTTATATCAAAAACGTGCACCATAAAGTGATTCTTATTGGGGGCAAAAAAGGGATAAAAATGGTACATATTAAATGACAACAGCTAGAAACACGAAATTCGGTGTGTACATTCCCCTAATTGAGTAGATACATAATATAAAAGTATTTTTTCCAAATTCGTACTTTTTGGGGTCAAAATGAAAAAAAGGGGATAAAAATAGTACCAAACAAATGACCGCAGCTAGAGTCATGAAATTCGGAGTATACATTCCTCTGAGTATGTAGACACGGAAAATAAACAGATTTTTCGAAATTCGTACTTTTTGGGGTTAAAATGAAAAAAGGGGATAAAAATAGTACCAATCAAATGACCGCAGCTGGAGTCATGAAATTCGGAGTATACATTCCTCTGATGCAATGGTACAGAGGGATAAAAATAGTACCAACTAAACGACTACAGCTAGAATGATAAAATTCTAATGGCGTAGAAACGTCAAGGGGGTAAAAATGGTACCAACCAAATGGGCGCAGCTGGAATCATGGAATTCGGTGTATACATTCCTCTGACTGCATAGACACGCAAAATAAAAAGTTTTTTCCAAATTCGTATTTTTTCTTTTACGGCAAAAATTGGCTGAATCATGAAGTTAGGTTATTTTGCACTATGTACGTCTGATAATGGATTTTCAAAATTTGTACTTTTGGTATTCAAATAGAATGGAAATACAACCAACTGTAGCACCCACTATTTACCAATATTTATGGCTTTGAAAATATTTTTGAAAATATAGATATAAGAATATTTATTTTTTGAATTGAAGTATTGGTAGCATTACCTTATAAGCGTGGTTTGAAATAATTAATATATTATATTTATTAATAAAATTATTTTTTCAATATTTGTATTTGTTTTGGTTTGGTTATATTAAAAATAATATATTTTCCTATAATATTACTGCACTTCTTCGCAAATCGACTGCCTCTGTGGAATGCAATCCATGGTGGAGGGTATATAAAGTTCGGCCCGGCCGAACTTAACGCCGTTTTTACTTGTTTAGGTTTAAAGTGATTATAGAATCATTTTCAAATATCAATTTGCAATTCAGATTTAATTTACTCAATTTGAAAAGAAAATTCTCAATTTCAATACGAATTTTCTCAATATGAAATGGAAATTCATAAGTTCAAATGAAATTTTCTCACATGGAAATTCTCGATTTTAATTGATAAAATATCAATATGAAATGGAAATTTTCAATTTTAAATGGAATTCTCCCTTTTTCAAATACAAATTGAAAATTTCCATTTGACCTTTACGATTCTTCTGAAGAAACAATTGTAATTAAAATAGAATCCATTAGAATTCCATTCAGATATGTTATATTCGAATACATCATCGACCATCAGCTGTAATACAGAGTAGGTCATTTAAAATTTTAATTTAGAATCGGCTAAAAGTACTGATTATTTTTTTTAAATTTCTGGTTTTATTGTAAAGGTTGAACTTTGCCATTTAATAATGGAACACAATATCATTCATATGACTACCACGTACATGATCCAATGATCCACTCCAAAAAGTGACTCGTTGTGATGCATTGGCTTCTCAATAGTCACGTGTGAGTTCTCTGAACCCCATATCCGGCAATTTTGCTTATTGACATAGCCACTGAGATGAAAATGAGCTTCTACGGAAAACACGAAAATTTTCCACGTAAATTTCTTACAGTTTTCGTTAAAGACTCACTACTTAAGAAGTAAGTATTTAATATTTCCCAATTTTGTACGAACGTATAGCACCCCATTTTGCAAATGTCAAACATAAACCTGAAAATAAAAATAAATATGAATGCTATTCTACATTTCTACCATGGTTTTCTTAAATAACAAACTTCCATAACATTTGATAGGAAATGTAAAATTATTTTCGCGTACAATACATTTTTAAATATTTAGATCGTAAACCAACTTGTAGACAAATTGGTAACATAAAATCATGGAATTAAAGATCTGCAGGTTTGCCTAGACTGCGACTATTACTATGAAGACGCCAGAAATTTATAATTTGTGCGCTGAGGCAGATCAAAGATATTTAAGTTAAAAATAATTTCTTTCTCCAATTGTGCCCTGACCATGTTTAGTCTTTTGGGCTGGCTGTAATTCCGGAATTTAGATTTTTTCAATGATTTATCGTTTGTTTTCCTATGGTTGTTCTTTATTATTTTTATTATTGTTAATGGTGTTGTTCTGTTATGTTTCTTTATGGCGAAATTATGTATTTCATGGCGAAATTATTTAACGCGCACACACACATATACATTCTTATATATATATGTAAGACTATAGAAAAATATAATTTCATATAGCCTTGTTTTCCACAAATATTTACGATTGTGTGCGTGTTTTTGTTAGAGAATTGTGTTTGTGTTTGACTGTGGCAACAATAGTCAGTATTTTTTCCCAGAAAGCTGAACAATTCTGTTATTGATATTCAGATATTTTAATCAAATAATTTATATTTTTATTATTAATTGTTCATACATACATGTTGTTGTGGGTTTCTTTTTTGTACATTAAACTGGGTCGCGGAACATGAGCAGAGTCAGCCAGAATATGTTGAGAAATGTTAGTTCGAAACAGCGAAAACAATATTAAGTGAACATGAACAATTAAGGAACGGCTAAAGTTGGACTACCCTCCCCATTATTAATTTTTCAGTATATTTTCGATTGCATTTCCATCAGTGGCAACTTCGATTTCATGTTTCAAGGCTTCAATTGTCTCATTCATCCTTCATGGCTCCCCATAGGGCTCAAATCACAGCTCCGAAGCGGTCAATTGACATCATAATTTCGGTTGATTATACGATTTTCAAAAAGAGTGCCTGTGGCCCCGTCCTGTTGAAACCAAATTTCATTCTTTGAATTTTTGGAAACAAAAATTCGTTGAACATGGCATGGTAACGCTCACAGTTGACGGTAGCGGCGCACAGAGGGTTGAAATCGCAAAAATAGAGATTAATTCAAAAATCAAATTTTATTTGATTGAAAGATTTTTTTATACGATTAAAGAATATAAAATTATACATCACTACCGAAAATATCAACGACATATGGTGTTTACTTTTCCAGTTGCACTGCCTTAAAATCAAGAAAGCTTTGAGTTTTAGGCGAACAGTAGTGAACCTTGCAAATTGACATATTTTAAAGGTTAATATCTTTTTCCCCATTACACAAAGTAGCACTTTGATTATATATTCTACAATATCAGGTATTTTAAAGTGATTTTACAAGAAAACTTTTAACCAAAGTCTTATAGAAATATTTTTAAAATATTGTTATAAATATGTCTAAATTTCAGGTATTTTCAAAATATATGCAGACTTTTATATGTGAATTCTGTAACATGCCGCCAAATGGGGAATTTCTAATTAAATTGACTTTTATATGGATGTTAGAATTTAAACAGTTAAATTTAATTGCGTAAGTCATTGGTGCACAAAAAATGGATAATATTTGCGACTTGTTTTTCGATAACAAAAATAGATGGATGGATGGATTATTAATTTAGTTTCCAGAAAAATATTTGTTTTCACTAAATTGTACTCACATTTTGTCCTCTTTTACTGTTTTTGGTATAAATATTGAAAAATCATAAACATTGCCTGACCCGAAGGCTCACCGAATTAATCTCCATTTTTGGCGATTTCAACCATCTGTGCGGCGGCTCCTTGTTCATTTTCGATGAAAAATGGCTCAGTGATATCGCCAGCCCAAAATCCACACCAAACAGTGACTCCTTGTGTATGCATTGGCTTCTCAATAGTCACTTGTGGGTTCTCTGAACCCCATACCCGGGTTTTCTATGATGACGGGTTCATTTTGAAGAAGCAACTTAGATTGTTTACTACTTAGATTGTCTACAATGTAGAATCCTGTCATTCTTTACGTAAATAAACTTTGTTTGATTTGTGTCATGTTAAAAATTAACTCCTGCCATTTCCAGAATTTTAACAAACTGTGCGCATATGCCTATGCTGAAATACTTCCTTTATAATCACCGAGAAAATTCATCATTCAAATCGGTGACTCTCTGACACTTAGAGTATTCGCCAATTTAACAATATTTTTATATTTCATTGAAATAGAATCAGCAAATTTAAACAGCCGTTCCTACTCCCCGCTTTTCGGCTAACAAAATATTAATATTTTATGTCATGCTGTGCGAAGCATTCACGTCACGTCCCCGCCCGACATGGCAAATGTGGCCTATGGAGAGGTTCGGTCGCAAGGCAAATACTTTCACTCCGCAAATATTCGTATGAAAATTTTATTTGTTTATTGTTTGTTTTGAGTACTGTGTCGTCTTTTTTATTCCATATTTATGTTTATTTATATTTATGTATGTGTATGTGTATTTGTGCGCGAGTATTTCCTTGTGGGCTCCATACGAGTGTGTGTGTGTTTATGGGTGGGATTTTTCATATATATATTTTTTTTATTTCTCACCCATAACATATTTGAAACCACGTCAATCAATGTCTGTTATCATTGCCGCGTTATTTACGTTTATCTATTTGCGCTTCTCGGTCTGTTGTTGTATTTGGGCGCTTTCAATCTACGCAAATAAATGGTGGAGTTTGTTGGTAAATATGTGGGAATTTGTATTGCAGGGAGGGGACCAACAGAAATTGCCAAGTATTCAAAATTAAATTATAGCCATTTATAAATAAGCGGATGATGGAATACATCACCGGCTCTGTGGGTGTACAGTAGGGCGTACCTCAAAAAAAAAGTTCGCCGTACACCTTCGAATATGAAGTATTATTGAAAGGTAGTTTCAAAAAAAAAATTTTTATTTTTTTATGCCGAACGTAGGGGTCGCGCTTTTACATTTTTCTATATAACTTGTATTTATAAACGGATTTTAAAGTGTGATACATCGATGTTTTTGTCTCGACGAGGCCGATTTTTTTGTCTTTGAAGTCATTGAGCTCAAGCACCCCCTTCTGGTACTTACCCATCATTTCTCAGTTGCTACTACCCTAATGTACCACTCTAATAATCGAAAATTAAAGCTCGCATAAAATCATGAATCATGTTTGAGCTCAATGACTTCAAAGACAAAAAAATCGGACAAAAACATCGATGTATCACACTTTAAAATCCGTTTATAAATGCAGAAGTTATATAGAAAAATGTAAAAGCGCGACCCCTACGTTCGGCATAAAAAAATAAAAAAAATTTTTTTGAAACTACCTTTCAATAATACTTCATATTCGAAGGTGTACGGCGAACTTTTTTTTTTTACTTGTAACCTGGTACGCTCTGGTGTACAGGAGTGTGGGAAAGAGAAGATTTTGTGATGTGCAGTTTTTTTTGGATACATATTGCCGCTTGAGATGCGGAGTGACTTAACGCCATATTTTTCAAGTTTACAAAATAAATTTATATAAAATGGACCAGACAATTTTATATTATTGTGTCCGAGACATAAAAAATATTTTTTTGTGTGTATTTATCCAAACTGTTTCATAAAATTTGCATATTTTTAAAAAAAAAAAAATACCTTTACTATTTGTATCAATGTATTCCGTTCGCATTCACTTCAGTTAAAAGTAATTATAATGGCTTCCAATGTTGCGAATTTCACTTTTATATAGAAACACGGGTTTAGGAATAATCTTCAAAAAATTAAAAAAAAATCGATAAAAATCTTGTTTTAATGGCACGAAAAAAATATAAACAAGTAAAAACGGCGTTAAGTTCGGCCGGGCCGAAACTTATATACCCTCCACCACGGAATGCATTCCACATTATTACCAGCAGATTGAAAGATGTCGACTTTACATAGAAGCACAGTAGCATATTACGAAAATTGTGATATTTTTATGCACATTACTATATTTGTTTACTATTTCAAACTATAATGTATACGCACTGTTTAAAATCGACTACTATATATAAATAAAATGCTGAAATTGTGAAAGTGAACATGACTAAATATTAGGCGATTGTCAGTCGCCATTAGAAAGATGCATTTTCAGATACAGACAAAGTGATAACAAAAGTATAAATTTTAAAGATATCCCCATTCGCCCCATTCTCCGCCCAAATGTAAAAATTTCGAAAAAAAACTTTTTCGAGTCTTCATAGTCAGAATGTATACACCGAATTTCATGATTTCAACATCAGTGGTTTGGTAGGTCCCATTTTTATCCCTCTTTTTAATTATATCCCTTAAAAGGACGAATTTCGAAAAATCCCTCTATTTTACGTGTCTATGCAAGTAGAGGGATGTACACACCGAATTTCATGATTCTAGCTGTTGTCGTATCATTAGTACCATATTTCATCCCTTTTTGTCCCATTCCGCCCGCTAAAACTTTTATTTTTTTTTGTGGTGCTTCCAAGCTACAAGAGGAATGTCCGCAACAAATTTTAACTGTATGAAAATAAGAAATTTAATTAATAAGCCTACCAATATTTGTATACTTTGTATATATATAAAGGACATAATACTTCAATTCATAAAGTAAATATAAGGGACCAATCATAAATACCCTAAATATTGGGGATAGAGAGTGTATTTTCAGCTACAGTCGATTGGTTGGTTGTATTTCCATCCTATTTTAATTTCAAAAGTATAAATTTTAAAAATATCTTATCTCTCACGTACGCAGTACAAGACAACTTCATGATTCTACCATTTTTTGTCGTAAAAGCAACAAAATAAAGTACGAATTTGGAAAAAAATATATATTTTACGTGGCTATGCAGTCAGAGGAATGTATACACCGAATTCCATGATTCTATCAGCGGCCACTTTGTTGGTACCATTTTTATCACCTTTTTCCAATTTTGCCCCATCAAGAGTATGACTATCAAAAATCTCTTTATTTTACGTATCTACACAATTAGAGGGATGTACACATTGAATTTCATCATTCTTGCTGTATTCGTTTAGTAGGTACTATTTTTATCCCCTGTAGCCATTGTATCCCTTGAAAGTACGAATTTGGAAAAAACGTTTTATTTTTCGTGTCTACGCAGTCAGAGGAATGTTTACTCCGAATTTCATAACCATAAAGTACGAATTTTGGAAAGTTCTTTTATTTTACGTGTCTACGCAATCAGAGGAATGTATATATCGAATTTCATTATTCTAGGTGCAGCCGTTAGGTTGGTACTATTTTTATCCCTCTATCCCCATTTAACCCCTTAAAAGTACGAATTTAGAAAAATACTTTTATATTATGTATCTACTCTATTAGAGGAATGTACACGCCAAATTTCGTGTTTCTATCTGTTGTCGTTTGATAGGTACCCTTTTTGTCCCATTTCGTCCCCTACAAATAAAAATCACTCTATGGTGCCCTTTTATGCTGTAAAGGGAATGCGAATTGCAAATATCAAGTAAGTAAGTAAGTAAGTTCACAAAACATGCTGAAATACTCTAAATATTAGGGGTATTTTCAGTCCTTCTGAGGGAAAAATTTTTCCCTCTGGGCCGATTTCGTCCACTTTCAATCCCAACCGATCTACAACCATAAACCACATTTGTGAAAAATTTGAACATTCTAGCTCATTTCGTTCGGTCGCTATCTTGCTTTCAGACAGACAGACGGACAGACAGACATGGCTATATCGTCTTAGAATTTAACCACGACCCAGAATATATATACTGTATGGGGTCTCCGATGAATATTTCAAGGTGTTACAAATGGAATGACAAAGTGAATATACCCACATCCTGGAGGTGGAGGGTGTAAAAATATCAGATACAAAATGTTCTATTCTATAATGTCTACATGCGAAAGATCTATAGGTAAATGTAGAACTTGTGACCAGGGTTGTCAGACTTGGTGATTTCTCGCCAAACGTGGAGAATTTTAAATATGTTTGGCGACTTTATTTTCGATTTGGCGACACGGCGATTTTTTGGTGATTTATAAAATTCGGAAGTTAAAGAAATATTTTTCAGTCTCTAGTATTGTCCTTCAATTGATGCCCATATTTGTAAAAACCCGTTTTTAGGAATATTTAAATATTTTTTGAAGCCCCGTGAAGATGAGAAAAGATCTCTAAAGATCTTTTCTAACTACGATCTGTAGTTTTATGGTCTTGTCCAAGTCCAAGAAGTACTGTCGCAAGGCTTAATTATATTTAGTATGATATAAAACATACCCTTCTTTCGTATTATTGATCTTAGTTTATATTTTTTCATTTAATATCCATAAGACTGCAGTAGCAAATTCAAAAACCATGGATATTTACGCTGTTGTAAATTAGCAAGATCGGTTGGTTATATTAGATTCTAACCATTCCGAAAGAATTATGTGACAGGCCTGAATATTATACTCATACGCTATTTTCAAGCACATCAATCCCACAAAGTCTTGGCAAAAAGCAAGTTAACAAATACTTCCACTGTGAAAAATCCCGCATGCTTTTAACATAAGAACGAGGGTGTTTTCGAAATGAAATGCTTGTATGTGTGTGAATAAACTCAAAATGGTTGTTGATGTGTCCTAATTTTACAGGATATTGTTAAACGCAAATGCATTACAATTCTTTTTGCTGCTCTCCCTCTCGATGTGGTTGCTGTCGTCGACGTCGTCGACGTCGTTGCGTTTATTGTGTTTCAAAGTACATCTCTTAAATTGTGTCACTTTATGAGCATTTTTCTGAATGTCTGTATGGGTGTATGTGTGCATTTTTGCGCGTTTGTGGGTCTCTGTGCAAAGGGCGGATGTGCGTGAATAACAGCGTGCAAGGATGACTGTGATAGTGAACCACTTACATGAACTACATACATCCCCATACATACTCGTACATACGCTCATACGAGAGCAGCAGACAGACATCAAGAGTTACATTTCATTTTAGATTTTCTGTTACTTCTCGCTGTTGTCAGTCGTTGGGTATTATATTTATTACAGAATATATGTATACGCACATATATAAGTACATTCATATATCTGTACATGTATGTATGTATGTATATGGTCGTATGTATGTGGAAAACTGAGATAGATAGAAAGAATTGTGAAGACAAGCTGAGAAACTATTTTCTTTTGATGACAGCAGCGAATAAAAAGAAATATAAGAACTAGCTATCCTTGACATAGATTTTATTTATTTCGTTGTACAAAACAACAGGGTGCTCAGAATGGCGTGATGGCCGGTTAACTAAACGATGTTTCGGTTTGTTTGTTTCAGCAAGCTTTGTCAGTTCCAAATCAAGAATCAAAATCTAGCAAAATCGAATAGGCAATTCTTTAAAACCCGGCTTGCCCTTTTTTCTGGCATGAAAAATGAATTGGATTGAACTTTGACAATTTTCGTAATTTTAAGAAATATTGGTACTGATATTACGTTTGACCTTAAGAATTTTAAAATGATATAACTTTGGGCCTACAGTTGGCGTGGTAAGTACAATTTCGTAGAAAAACCTGTTGGCTGGATGATATGATGATATTAATATGAAACAAGTAAAAAGGCGTTAAGTTCGGCCGGGCCGAATCTTATATACCCTCCACCACGGAGTGCATTCCTAAGTATTACCGGTAGATTAGAGGCTGTCGACTTTACAAAGAAGTGAAGTAATATATTTTGAAATTTGTGATATTTTAATGCGCATTACTGAATTAGTTTACTTTTTCAAACTATAAGGCATACTTATGCGCACTATTTTAAATAAATTTCATTGCTTCATTATTATAATATTAATAGTTTACTACTATATATAATACTGCAATTGTAATCAAAAAGTGAACATGAAGGAGCAATCTTCAAAAATGTACTCTAAATATTAGGTGCATTGTCAGACGTCATTAGGGAGAAACATTTTCCCTTAGGACCGATTTCTCTCATTCAGCAACACACATAGTGAGTGACTGTATCATTTTGATAAGAAAAGTACAAATTTAAAAGATCTGTTATGTTTCGCGTTCATATTGGAATGAACACATCTAATTTCTTGATTCTAGGTACAGTCGTTGGCTTGGTACCACTTTTATCATTTTTTATGCCCTCCACCTCCAGGATGGGGGTATACTAACTTTGTCATTCCGTTTGTAACATCTTGAAATATCAACTTGAGACCCTCTAAAGTACATATATTCTTGATCGTCATAAAATTCTAAGACGATCTAGCCATGTCCGTCCGTCCGTCTGTCCGTCTGTTGAAAGCACGATAGCATCTAAACGAAAGGAGCTAGAACATTCAAATTTTCCATAAATGCGTCTTATAGTCGTAGATCGGTTGGGATTGAAATGGTGCGAAATCGGCCCAAAGGGAAAAATTTTTCCCGCACAAGGACTAAAAATACCCATAATAATCCCTAATATTTTAGCGTATTTAGGCATGTTTTTTGAATATGTCTGTTTACATTTGCTTGATATTTGGTATGCGCACTCCTCTTATAGCAAAAACGTGCACCATAAAGTGATTCATATTGGTAGGGGGTAAAATGGGGCAAAAAAGGGATAAAAATGGTACATATTAAACGACAACAGCTAGAAACACGAAATTCGGTGTGTACATTCCTCTCATTGAGTAGACACATAATATAAAAGAATTTTTTCCAAATTCGTACTTTTAAGGGGTAAAATGGGAATAGAGGGATAAAAATAGTACCAACCAAACGGATGTAACTAGAATAATGAAATTCGGTGTATACATTCCTCTGATTGCATAGACAAGAGAAATACACGGATGTTTTAAAATTCGTACTTTTTGGGGTTAAACTGAAAAAAGGGGATAAAAATAGTACCAATCAAATGACCGTAGCTAGAGTCATGAAATTCGGAGCATACATTCCTCTGACTGTGTAGACACGGAAAATAAACTGATTTTTCGAAATTCGTACTTTTTGGGGTCAGAATAGAAAAAGGGGATAAAAAAGTACCAACCAAATGACCGCAGCTAGAGCCATGAAATTCGGAGTATACATTCCTTTGATTACGTAGACATGAAAAATAAAAGATTTTTTCCAAATTCGTACTTTCAAGGGATACAATGGGTATGGAGGGATAAAAATGGCACCAACCAAACGGCTACACCTGGAATAATGGAATTCGGTGTATACATTCCTCTGATTGCGTAGACACTTAAAATAAACAGATTTTTCGAAATTCGCACTTTTTGGGGTTAAAAAGAAGAAATGGGATAAAAATAGTACCAAAGCTAGAGAGTGATGAAGTTATAATTGCGTAGAAATGTCAAGGGGGTAAAAATGGTACCAACCAAATGCTCGCAGCTGGAATCATGGAATTCGGTGTATACATTCCTCTGACTGCATGGACACGCAAAATAAAAAGTTTTTTTCGTACTTTTTCTTTTACGGCAAAAATTGGTTGAATCATGAAGTTAGGTTATTTTGCACTTTGCACATGTACGTCTGCTAATGGATTTTCAAAATTCGTACTTTTGGAATTAAAATAGAATGGAAGTACAACCAACTGTAGCACCCACTATCTTCCAATATTTATGGTATTTAAGCTTTTTGAAAATATAATTATAAGAATATTTATTTTTTTGATTTGAAATAGATAATGGTTTGATATAATTAAAATATTATATTTATTTTTATTTATTATATTTATTTATTTTTTCAATATTTGTATTTGTTTTAGTTTAGCTATATTACAAAATTAATATTTTCCTATAATATTTTCCTGCACTTCTACGAAAACCGACAACCTCTGTGGAATACAATCCATGGTGGAGGGTATATAAAGTTCGGCCCGGCCGAAATTAACGCCGTTTTTACTTGTTAAAATTGATTTTGGAGAAATACTCATATTGTGCGTGTCTACGAAGACAGACGAGTGTAACAAATGAATTTCATGATTCTAACCACAGCCGTTTGTGTGATACCAATTGTATCCCGTTTTGATCCTAAAGGTACGAATATAGAAAGATATCTTTATTTTTCACAGTCATACACCGAATTTCACGATTTTAACTTCAGAATTTTACCGGGATACAGAATATATATACTTTATGGCGTCCCCGATGAATATTTCAAGGTGTTACAAACGGAATGACAAAGTGAATATACCCCCTTCCTGGAGTTGGAGACTATAATGACCAAAATGGTCATTATTTAAATATATATCAATTTAAAAAATTTGGAAAATTTTCAAATGGAAATTTTTAAATTCACGGATTTTAAGAATCACCGTGAGAACCAGCCTCATATTTATTTTTTTATAAATCGTCATTTTCCATCACGTAGTAGATGACCCCAAAATTACACAAAAGTGTAATCTTAATAATAATATTTATAATTTCATAATTTTCATTTTTTAACTATTCAAAAAATAGATTTTTAACATATAAAAGGTCTTCTTCATATGCAAGTGAAGTTGAAATGGAATATTTTAATAATTTTTCCGGCAGAAGCTTTTTTTTTCTAATAAGGGTCATATGAGGTTTTTTATAAAGATAATATCACTTCCTATCGTATAGTAGGTGACCCAAAAAACACGCCCTCAAAAAAACCCTACTATACATACCACTATTGTACACGAATAATTGCTCTAAATCTGGACATAGCCAATAAAAATCTATGGGTAATTATATAAAAATTGTGAAAACAAAATTCTTTTCTATTTTTTATACACTCCACGAGAGTATTATGTCTTTGTAAATTTGTTTGTAACACCCAAAAGGAAGCGAGATAGACCCATTGTTAAGTATACCGATCGACTTAGAATCACTTTCTGAGTCGATTTAGCAATGTCCGTCTGTCTGTCTGTCTGTCTGTCCATCTATTGTTGTAATAAAATTACAGGTCGCAATTATAGTCCCATCTTAACAAAAATTTGCACAAGTAAGTTTTTTGGATCAAGGACGAACGCTATTTAATTTGAGGCAAATCGGTTCAGATTTAGATATAGCCCCCATATGAATTTCACTCCCGATTTGACATTTTCCGCTATAGAAACCACATATTGTACCCGATTTTCTTTAAATTTGGCACGACATCTTATAATCCAACTAGAAACACCTATGCAAAAATTCGGCAAGATCGGTTCAGATTTAGATATAGCCCCCATACAAATGTCGCTCCCGATTTGACATTTTCCGCTCTATAAACGACATATTGTAATCGATTTTCTTTAAATTTGGCACATCAGCTTATAATCTGATTTAGATATAGCCCATTTACAAATGTTGCTCCAAAATGTTTAACCGATTTTGGCCAAACTATACATATTATTTCACCTATTGCGTACCAGGTTTCAATATACCCCCATACAAATGTCCTTTCCGATTTAACATTTTTTGTCAAACGCATACATTTACAGGATACAAAAATCCTTCCTGTTCTCATTTGTTCACCGAATTAAATTGTATTCGGATAGAAAGTGGAGTGTATCATAGAGTCGGCTCCGCCCGACTTTAGCCTTTCCTTACTTGTTTTAATTATGATGCAGGTTGTATTGACGACGAAAACAAAATCAATGAAATGTGTAGAAGATATGACCCTTTTCTGTGCTGTATTGTGGTGGTCCTTATACATTATTTTGTTGAATTTTTGGCGGGCCAGCATGAGAAACAAATATAGGATTTTTTATTTTTTTTTATTAATGTTTATACCGGGTTTGATGTTGAAAAGTCGCTGCGAAGCCACTTGAAAAGATTTTTGACATGGTCGAAATCATGATCGTGGTAGTCTGCAGCCAAGTAATAAATGTCACCATGCCATTTGTAAATAAATTTGCATTCTATTAAATATAGAAGCAAAATGGTCTTGAGCCAGGACAGTATCCCAGTTCAAATCAAATATTGATTACAGACAAAAAAAAATGCAAACGAAAAAACTAAAATATTTCAATATTTTTCAAAAAAAAAATGTTATTTTTTTAATTTTCAGTTCATATTTTGCGCTAAAGACAGAACTGTCACAGTTTTAAAATTTGTTGAAATAAAATCTTTTTTTTTTAAATTTCAGTTGATTTTATTCTACGTCAAAAACCAACAATCCTCCTCCAAAATTTTTTATTTAATATGAATTACAATACAAATTAAATTTAAATTTTAATTTTGGGCCGGGGTGACTAAGACCATTGTAGCTAGTTATTGCAGCGACAGACCAGAGCCTCTGGTGGGAATCGAAACCACGACCCCCACGCTGATAGCCGAGCACGCTACCAACTCGACTACCGGGGCGTTCTCCAAAAAATTTATATAAATTTTACAGAACAAAAGTTATGACAGATTGAGTAAAAATATCAATGATAAAGGGTTTTCAAAATGTTTCAAAAAAATCTAACATACGTGCCAGTTAGAATGATAGTGGTCTAAGTCACACTTTATCCGCTTTGAGATATGCAATAGTTTATGTTTGAGTCACTTGAAAAACATTTTTCAACCGAAGCACACGATTTTTATTATAGAATATGAAAGAAAAAACTATTTTATTTGAAAAAATAAAAATTAAAAATATATGTAAATATTTACAGGTTGTTCCTCTAGAAACTTTATATTGAAATTATTATTTTCTTTTCAAATAATTTCATTGTATATGTTATTCAAATTATCTGAATCACCTAAAATGGACATTATACATAAACAAAATGTTTGTTTACATCACCACACATCAGTGTCAGTGGATATAGTGTGACTTAGACCACTTTAAAACTAACACTAAAGACCATTTTGGTGTGCATAAAATGAGAAATGTCATTGCAAGGGTACATTTTTTATAAATGTCTAAAATAAAAGTTCTTAAATTAGAGATCTGATCAAAGTAAAGAGAAAAATTGGCATATCTCGTTTTTTTTGGATTGTTGAATTAGACCACTATCATTCTAACTGGCACATATATCATATAATACCAATTTTAATGGAAAACATCCTACATGTGTTTCTCTTAATAAAATTTCTTGTGGACTCGCTAAAAATCCAACAGAAAAGTGTTTAGTGCTGTATTCGCCTGAATATCAATCAACTTTCGCATAAACTTTATTTGAAACGGAAAATTTTCTTCATAGTTTTTATGAAACCATCTGATTTCCATGAAAATGGTCATACGTTCTATTGGTATCCATACTTTATTTACCCTAAAAAGATATTTTGCTTCATTCAAATGATAGTTTGGGAAAAGTAAAACAAAATATATTTTTTTTATTTTTTTGTAATTTTCTTTCGGAAATGGCATCACAGTTTGTAGCATTCATAAGTAGCACTTATAGCACCAAAATTTATACAATTCACTTTTATTTGCCTTATGGAAAAGTACATATTCATAACATAAACATTCATTTAATGGGGCACCACAAGAAAAAATTCTGTTCCGTTTCACATGGAATTAGTCTATAACAAATATATGGAATGAACTAGAATATGCATTTTTTGTTGCTGCATGAATATAAATTACAGGAAATAAAGTAATTTTCATACAGAACCTAATATATAAATTAATGCTACATAGTTTCAAACTTATTGGCCATATAAAAGAATGACCTAAAACTTAACGATCATGATATTTTGTCTATTTCTAATCAAGTTTCAAATTGTCAACCTCAACTACTTAAACGGGGTAAAATATTACCAACAAATCTTATACTTTGCTATAAACTGAAAAGTATAAATCAAATTTTTGCTATCAATAAATTGTTTTATGACTACCCAAATACTCTGTCGTAAAAGGACACACTCCCTGTTGTCATACTCTCTGCTCTTCTCGTTGCTTGTGGGACGATAACACCCACAACAACAACAACACTCCTATTTGTGATTTGGATTTCTCTAGGATATTTTGCATTTAGTTATAAACACTTAACACTCACTACGGGTATAACTCATCAACCAATTGAAGAATCCATATTTTCTACTACTAAAAAGGGGGGAATAGAATCCATGGTGCGGCGGGCATATAATTCAACATAGAAAGAGTCATAATTTACAGTCATAAAATACCATTTGTCTGTCATGTTGAACCGGCCTTTGAATGTATGTCACAATCTTCTGTGGGACATGGTATGCAAACATGTGCGAAAAAAGGAGGAAAAAGAAATATAAATGTGTCTAAAACTCTTTGGGGTATGCTATGAGTGGTGTACTTGTGTGTGTGTGTGAGAGAGTATGTGGACATCCACGTCTCGGGATATTTATCACCCATATTTTGGGCCATACAGTCGATAGCATTTTGATAGGACAGAGTTAATCCCAAAAATGAGCCTAAAAAAGAAATGCCGTCGGGCTGAAATCCGCAAAACATCATGGATGGCGCAATCACTTCTTCTTCTCACTGAGGTTAACTCATCAGTGGCGCTTCTGTATAGAGTGCTAATACTCTTCAAAATTGTTTAGTAATTGGTGAGGTTGTAAATGTAAATTTTCCAAAAATGTAAATATATAAACGGTTTATAACTCCAAGGAACATTGCCACTGATGAGTTGTCCCCACACAGGGTATCCTTCGTAAGAAGAAATGTATTACAGTCAAAAACGCCTACAAATCTATCAAATCGATCACTAATAATACACAAAAACTAAGAATAATTCAAAATTGCTGATATATTATTTTAAGAATAAAACTTGTAATGCCAAATGTATGTATTTCTTCAATGATTGTTGGTAGCAATGCATAGTAATTAATAATAATAAATTTATCTTTTACTGACTTCCATAATCCTATTCAAATGATGCACACTGTCGGAATGATTGTTGTGTTTTCAATTCATGTTCCTATATATATTTTTCCTTTGTGTTGACTGTCAGTTGGCACGACAGTCATTCTGTCGTACAGGGCGACAATTGCTGGGAAACGTATATGTATCAATGTGACAAATGTGTCATTTATAGAAACACCAGAGTCACCGAGAGTATCCTTTCATCAAAGTCATAAATTTTATTTTTACGAGTTATTATTGGTGGAGTAGGACACAAATCCATACGTTGGTACAAAAGCATTCATATATATGTATTCAACATTCACTGGATCAAACAAATGCATACATACATACATTCAAATGTATCTTAAGGTGTCCAGAAAAATGGAATGTTGCATTTATGAAGTAAGGATAGGAAAAAAGATTCCCTGGGAAAAAGAGAGAATGTCATGGCAAAATTCCTTATTATAGCTGCAGCCGTTTGCGTGGTACCATTTTTATCCCCATTCGCTCCATTTTCCGTCTAAAAGTATAAATTTTGAAAATTTTTTTTGTTTCGCGTATTCACAGTCAGAATCAGACTGAATTTCATGATTTCAACTTCAGCGGTTTAAATGGTACCATTTGTATCTCTCTTTTCCAACTGTATCCCTTACAAGTACGAATTTTGAAAAATCGCTCTACTTTACGTATCTATGCAATTAGAGGGATGTATATTCCAAATTTCATGTTTCTAGCTGTTATCGTATCATTGTTACCATTTTTATCCCTTTTTGTCCCATTTCGCCCGCTCAAACTTTTATTTACTTTTTGGTTCGGCGGCTAGCGTGTTTTCAACAGACGGACGGACATGGCTAGATCGTCTGAGAATTTTACCATGACCCAGAATATATATACTTTATGGAGTCTCCGATGAATATTTTAAGGTGTTACACATGGAATGATAAAGTGAATATACCCCCATTGTTAGGTGGAGGGTATAAAAATTGAAATTAAATAAAAGACGGTCCAAACTCCTGTCGTTTTCATCCGACACATCACGATATACGTATTGTTATTTTTACACGAAATATGTTGTGTTCTTATTCCATGCTTTATATAAGGTTACTTTCTATATATGTTTGTGTGCCACAAAATTTGAAATCAATTTTTGAAAGCTTTTTTCTCAACCAATTTTGCTCAAATTTTGCACACTTAATCATTTTCGATGACAATACAAGGAAATGGAAAAATTTGACCAATTGGACAAAGGGGCGTGGCACCTCCCATACGAAGTTAAAACCTATTATTGAATATTGTCAGTTCTATGACAGTGGAAAAGTGGGCGTGGCATCTCCCATACGAAGTTAAAACCTATTATTGAATATTGTCAGTTCTATGACACCTAGAGTGCTGAAATTTTGTGTAAGTGCATATACCATCAATGTGCATAGTTGTGCCAAAAAGGGGCGGTATTGGAAAGTGGGCGTGGCACCTCCCATACGAAGTTAAAACCTATTATCGAATATTATCAGTTCTATGACACCTAGAGTGCTGTAATTTTGTGTAAGTGCATCTAGCATCAATGTGCATAGTTGTGCCAAAAATGGGCGGTATTGGAAAAGTGGGCGTGGAACCTCCCATACGAAGTTAAAACCTATTATTGAATATTGTCAGTTCTATGACACCTAGAGTGCTGAAATTTTGTGTAAGTGCATCTAGCATCAATTCGCATAGTTGTGCCAAAAATGGGCGGTATTGGAAAAGTGGGCGTGGCACCACCCATACGAAGTTAAAACCTATTATTGAATATTGTCAGTTCTATGACACCTAGAGTGCTGTAATTTTGTGTAAGTGCATCTAGCATCAATTCGCATAGTTGTGCCAAAAATGGGCGGTATTGGAAAAGTGGGCGTGGCACCTCCCATACGAAGTTAAAACCTATTATTGAATATAGTCAGTTCTATGACACCTAGAGTGCTGTAGTTTTGTGTAAGTGCATCTAGCATCAATGTGCATAGTTGTGCCAAAAATGGGCGGTATTGGAAAAGTGGGCGTGGCACCTCCCATACGAAGTTAAAACCTATTATTGAATATTGTCAGTTCTATGACACCTAGAGTGCTGAAATTTTGTGTAAGTGCATCTACCATCAATGTGCGTAGTTCTGCCAAAAATGGGCGGTATTGGAATAGTGGGCGTACCACCTCCCATACGAAGTTAAAACATATTATCGAATAGTGTCAGTTCTATGACACGTATAGTGCTCAAATTTTGTGTAAGTGCATCTAGCATCAATGTGCGTAGTTGCGCCTAAAATGGGCGGTAATGCAAAAGTGGGCGTGGCACCTCCCATATGAAGTTAAAACCAAAATTACACCTACTGTAATTTTGTGTAAGTGCATCTAGCATTAATGTGCGTAGTTGTGACAAAAATGGGCGGTAATGGAAATGTGGGCGTGGCACCTCCCATACGAAGTTAAAACCCATTTTCGAATATATGCCGTTCTATGGCAGATAAAAAACTGAAATTTTGCAGTAATTTTTCCTTCTACAAAAGATAACTAAAAAAGAATTTCTAGGCCCAATAGAATTCTGCTTGCATAAAGCATGGATTTGAAAAATTTTTTTTTTGATTTACTAGTTGTATATATATAAAAACAAGTAAGGAAGGTTAAAGTCGGGCATGGCCCTACACTTAGTCATTATAAAGAGTGATTTTTTTGAGGTTAGGATTTTCATGCATTAGTATTTGACAGATCACGTGGGATTTCAGACATGGTGTCAAAGAGAAAGATGCTCAGTATGCTTTGACATTTCATCATGAATCGTCTTACAAACGAACAACGCTTGCAAATTATTGAATTTTATTATCAAAATGCGTGCTCTGTTAAGAAAGTTCATTGCGCGCTTCCATTTTATGGTCAGTTTAATCGACCCACTGAAGCGGCTATTCGGGCTATTGTGACTAAATTTCGCACCAAATTTACATTGTTGGACATTAAACCACCAACACGCTTACGTAGAGTGCGAACTGAAGAAAATATCGCAGCTGTATCGGCCAGTGTTAATGATGACCACCAATTTTCGATTCGTCGCCGTTCGCACCAATTGGGTCTCTGTTACTCAAAAACGTGGAAATGCCAAAATTGGACTAAGCGGATGGACCACCTAAGACGCAGCCGCGGTCAACATTTAAATGAAATTATCTTCAAAAAGTAAATGTCATGGACCAATCTAACGTTTCAAATAAAGAACCGATGAGATTTTGCAAATTTTATGCGTTTTTTTTTTAAAAAAAGTTATCAAGCTCTTAAAAAATCACCCTTTATAAGGTTACTTTCTTTATATGTTTGTGTGCCACAAAATTTGAAATCAATTTTTGAAAGCTTTTTTCTCAACCAATTTTGCTCAAATTTTGCACACTTAATCATTTTCGATGACAATACAAGGAAATGGAAAAATTTGACCAATTGGACAAAGGGGCGTGGCACCTCCCATACGAAGTTAAAACCTATTATTGAATATTGTCAGTTCTATGACACCTAGAATGCTGAAATTTTGTGTAAGTGCATCTAGCATCAATTCGCATAGTTGTGCCAAAAATGGGCGGTATTGGAAAAGTGGGCGTGGCATCTCCCATACGAAGTTAAAACCTATTATTGAATATTGTCAGTTCTATGACATCTAGAGTGCTGAAATTTTGTGTAAGTGCATATACCATCAATGTGCATAGTTGTGCCAAAAAGGGGCGGTATTGGAAAAGTGGGCGTGGCACCTCCCATACGAAGTTAAAACCTATTATTGAATATTGTCAGTTCTATGACACCTAGAGTGCTGAAATTTTGTGTAAGTGCATCTAGCATCAATTCGCATAGTTGTGCCAAAAATGGGCGGTATTGGAAAAGTGGGCGTGGCACCTCCCATACGAAGTTAAAACCTATTATTGAATATAGTCAGTTATATGACACCTAGAGTGCTGTAATTTTGTGTAAGTGCATCTAGCATCAATTCGCATAGTTGTGCCAAAAAGGGGCGGTATTGGAAAAGTGGGCGTGGCACCTCCCATACGAAGTTAAAACCTATTATTGAATATTGTCAGTTCTATGACACCTAGAGTGCTGAAATTTTGTGTAAGTGCATCTAGCATCAATTCGCATAGTTGTGCCAAAAATGGGCGGTATTGGAAAAGTGGGCGTGGCACCTCCCATACGAAGTTAAAACCTATTATTGAATATAGTCAGTTCTATGACACCTAGAGTGCTGTAATTTTGTGTAAGTGCATCTAGCATCAATGTGCATAGTTGTGCCAAAAATGGGCGGTATTGGAAAAGTGGGCGTGGCACCTCCCATACGAAGTTAAAACCTATTATTGAATATTGTCAGTTCTATGACACCTAGAGTGCTGAAATTTTGTGTAAGTGCATCTACCATCAATGTGCGTAGTTCTGCCAAAAATGGGCGGTATTGGAATAGTGGGCGTACCACCTCCCATACGAAGTTAAAACATATTATCGAATAGTGTCAGTTCTATGACACGTATAGTGCTCAAATTTTGTGTAAGTGCATCTAGCATCAATGTGCGTAGTTGCGCCTAAAATGGGCGGTAATGCAAAAGTGGGCGTGGCCCCTCCCATATGAAGTTAAAACCAAAATTACACCTACTGTAATTTTGTGTAAGTGCATCTAGCATTAATGTGCGTAGTTGTGACAAAAATGGGCGGTAATGGAAATGTGGGCGTGGCACCTCCCATACGAAGTTAAAACCCATTTTCGAATATATGCCGTTCTATGGCAGATAAAAAACTGAAATTTTGCAGTAATTTTTCCTTCTACAAAAGATAACTAAAAAAGAATTTCTAGGCCCAATAGAATTCTGCTTGCATAAAGCATGGATTTGAAAAAAAATTTTTTTGATTTACTAGTTGTATATATATAAAAACAAGTAAGGCTACACTTAGTCATTATATCATATGGTGTAGGATATAAGAAGGTCATTACATTTGAACAGGGTAATATACGATGCAGCCATAAAAGGAGAATATACTACAAATTCCATACTTGTATCTGTATTTGTAAGAAAATTTGAACACAAACTTTGAATGGGAGCTGTATGCAAATCTGTACCGATCTGACCCATGTTTAGCAAAGGTTTTCTAGTTGAAATATTAGACGCTTTCCCAAATTTTATGGAGTGTTAAATATGTGGTTTCTAGAGCGGAAAGAATCACATCGGGAGGTCTATATAGTCTGAACTAGAGATGGGCGCGTGAGTGATTATTGGCTCACGTTCACGCACGCTCACGAAGGAAAAAAATTGAATCACGCACGTTCACGAACGAAGATTTTTTCGTTCCTCACGTTCATGCACGCTCACGTGAGTAAAATAAATTTTGCTCACGATCACGCGTGATTCACGCGTGAATCACGTGATTCACGTAAATCACGCAAAACATTTCCGCAAAGAAAATAATATTATTATTTAAATCACTGAGGTTTGTCTTAAATTCATATTTTTAAAGTAGTATTAAAACTTGCAGAGTTAAAAAATAGGACACTGACATAAAATCCAAGTAGAAAATAAAGCATATACCCCGATATCACTTATGTGATTTTTTTAAGTGAACTAACACTAAGGGGGTCTCCCATATAAATGCAGTGCATAGTGTTGGCACAATCAATACTTGCATAAATAATAGAAAAATTAGAAATTATTCGTGCATTGAAGCACTTTGTTTTAGAAATAAATATATGTATATAAATACATGCATTTTATTTTGAATGGGAATTTTCGGATTTTTAAACGAAGTAAGATGAAAATAAATAAATAAATATGTGTCACTCACGAAAAAATCACGTGAATCACGCAAAAATTAGACTCACGCACATTCACGCACGAACATTTTTTCGTTGCTCACGTTCACGCACGCTCACGTGAGTAAAATAAATTTTGCTCACGATCACGCGTGATTCACGCGTGAATCACGTGATTCACGCAATTCACGTGAGCCGCGCCCATCTCTAGTCTGAACCGATGTGACCCACTTTCTCTATAGTAATTTCTATATATCTTCTAGATATATATCTATATATATATATTTATATATATATATTTATATATGAGAACTCACCAGACACATTTTCACCTGAGAGCTGTTTGTTTAGTTGAAATATAAATTGTTTTGCCAAATTTGAAGAAAATCTGTCAAAGTTTGTGGTTTCTAGAGCGGAAAGAGTCAAATCGGAGGAGACATTTGTATGGGAGCTATATATAAATCTGAACCGATGCATCCTATTTTTACCAGAGCTATTTCTAGTTGAAATATACGGCGTCTTGCTAAATTGGACGAAAATCTGTTGAAATATGTGGTTTCTAGAGCGGAAAAAGTCAAATAGGTAGCAACATTTGTATGCCAGATATATCTAAATCTGAACCGATTTGCTTCAAATTAAATAGCATTCGTCCTTATCCTATAAAACTTCGTTTCATTTAGTTCTAACAATAATTGCGACATGGACTTTGATTACAAGAATAGATGGAATAGATTGGTGTTGAAAAGTCGCTGCGAGCGACCTGTACGAATCCTTTAGACAGGGTGGAAATCATGATAGTGGTAGTCTGCAGCCAAGTAATAAATGCCACCATTTCATTTGTAAATAAATTTGCATTCTATTAAATATAGATGCTAAATGGTCTTGAGCCAGGACAATATCCCAGTTCAAATCAAATATTGATTACAGACCAAAAAATACAAACGCAAAAAACTAAAACAAATAATTTTAAAAAATTACAAACTGATATAGAAAAAGATAAAAGATTATTGAAAATATAGATTAAAGTACTCCAGAAAATGTGATAGAGTTGCAACAAATACAGATGTTTTTCATCGACTTCTAGTATCGTCAGATCCTTTTATAAGTAGCATTAGATGTCAACCCCGTAAACAGGTTATAGAACATGATGATATAGTTACAGAAATGATAGATGATGAATAAAAGTCTATATTTAAATGCATGTACTGAAATTTATTTATAAAATAATTAGTTTTGCTAAAGAAACAAAAAGTTTAGGGAAAAATATAATATGGGTTATATGGGCATGGCCAATTTTGATGAAACTTTATTTTATTCTTAATGGAGGTATTAAAATGCTCTGTGCCAAATTTCAAAAAGTTTGGGCCAAAAATAAATTTGGGTTCTATGGGCGTTGGGTGGTGGGCGTGTCCAATTTTGATGAAACTTTATTTTATTCTTAATTGAGGTAATAAAAGGCTCTGAAATCTTGGGCCAACAATAAATTTTGGAAATTTTGATGAAGCTTTACATTTTTCTTAATTGAGCTAACCAAAGGCTCAGAGCAAAATTTCAACATTTTACGAGCACTCCTTATATTTTTTGCCAAACTTTGTATGAACAAATCCCTCTATGGAACGTCTTGTTCCCTATACTAATTTTTTGCATGGAAATGTATTCTTTTACGGGACACCTTAATATTTATTCGTGCCTATATTTACTCCCAATCTAACACTGAAAAATGGCTGCGTATTTAGTATCTGTCTATGATACTGTGAGTTCGGTTTAAAGTCCCTTTTTATTTCTATTCACATGCACACTCAAACATACAAACATATCCTGGAATTCGAAATAAACGCACATATTCATAAATACCCTATTATTAATAACATTATTTTTATGCCTGTGTGTTGCAGTGTGCGAAAATAAATGAATGTTATAAATGTCATTTTTGCTGTGCGTTTTTATCCACTCACTCCGCCTCCCCCTCCACCCTTCGCCACAGCCCATGTGACAGCTTCTACCACCCGGCCTGGACCCCGCGCAACCAAACTGTTAATCATTGTCATAAAGAAAGGTCAAATGATATACGAGTTTACGTATTTTCCTATTAAAGTAACATTTTAGATGGGTGAGAAATAACTCAATTTTGTTGTTCGACATGATTGCGTCTTAGAAAAAGAGCAGAAAAAACCCCGAAGAAACTTTCGTTTAGTGCCAGCCGTAATGGGAGAAAATAATTTCAAGATTAGCCTCTGGTACAGTGTAAATCTTACGCTGTCAGGCCAGCTGAGTGATAAGATAAGCTCCTTTGACATAATAAGACTTTTATAGTTTCACAACAAAACAATCAAGCGCGGGCATAGATATCAAAGTCTCATAAAACTGAAATTGTCAACTGGATTGGTTGGTTTAACTATCTTGGTTTTGGCCTAATGCCGTGCGTATTCAGTAACAGAAATAATTTTTGCGTTGCCGGGGGGATTAAGTTGATTACCACCAACTCTATCTTTATTTATATAATCATATTTCACTTGAAGTTTTCGCAACAGATTTTAATATATTTTTTATTATTTTACTGTATTCAATTACAATAGCAACATTTTTATTAAATTTTTGCTGCTCTCAGAAACTCTTGTTAGATAGCTTAAAGGGCAGTATTAATCTCAAGGCCACTTATTGGTTTGGTATGTCAAAGGTATTCATCTTTGAGTATTTTAGAACTTTTTCCAGGACAATATGCAATAAAGTTATAAAATAACTACCAGATTTATTCAAATACATTACTCGGTCGTCTTTGGACATACCCAGAGGAGAACATTTTTAAGTTAGACGGAAGGTCGCCAGCACGGGAAGTGCTTTTACGGTCTGATAATGCAACTAAATTGTCGAGAACAATAAAACACAGATCTGAACAAAGAAAGATTAAATTTAGGTGGAAAAAATTGAGCGGAAGGTTTTACGCAAAATATGTGGACCTATATGTGCAAATGGAAATGTTGCGAAACGTATAAAGATAGCATGACTCTAATCGAATAAAAAGGGTTTTCAGGGAAATCCGAGATCCGCCCTAATATGGTGCGACGTAGAGTGAATCAGCATCAGTTTCCATCTGCCGAAATTCAATAACTTTTGAACTTGTAAAGATTTTTGAGATATGTAGAAATCTGAAATTAAGATCCAAGGATTATTTTGAGATATCAACATTGAAAATCGGATAATTGGGTATATTTTAAAAATTAGCTCCAAAGAAAGGTTTTGTTTTGTCTATTCGATCTTTTTGTTTTCTTAGAATTGTTGCTGCTGTTTATTGAGGTTCGAGATCTTCTAGTTTTTTCTTCGACTTACAACAAAGTTTTTAAAGGAAGTATATGTCATTTATTTCGTTGGTTGCTTTTGTTGGTAGACGATCGTTTCAGTAGCCGCTACACTCCATTATCCTGAGTAAATAGAAACATCAAATCTCTAAAATTTTTATTTATTTTGCAACATATTATCACGTATTTGTTCATAAGGAGCAGAAAAAGAAATAAAATTATTTTCGTGTTGCAGATTTAACAAAAAAAGATTTTGGAAAATGAAAATAACGTATTTTTTAAAATTTATTGAACTGTGTCTCATCCATGTGAAGAGGGGTTTTGTACAAATTATAAGTTGTGGTTTTCCAGCTTCAATATGTCAAAATATTCCGAACATAATCTGTTTGTAAGAGTAAAATACGTATACATTTTTGCAAGGTAAATTTTGAACGGCGAAAAGAGGATAGTACAAAAAGTCCGACGTTTTAGATCCAAAACGCGAATCACTCATTTTAGCTATGTGAACATTTCCATTATCTTCAGTGCTCAATGATTCCAAAATCAAGTTTGCTGACCAAAACTCTTTATGTACGTAAATCCTCAATTTAAAGAAAATCGGGTACAATATGTCGTTTCTAGAGCGGAAAATGTCAAATCGGGAGCGACATTTGTATGGGGGCTATATCTAAATCTGAACCGATCTTACCCAATTTCTGCATACGTGTTTCTAGTTGGATTATAAGATGTTGTGCCAATGTTAAAGAAAATCGGGTACAATATGTGGTTTCTAAAGCGGAAAAAGTGAAATAGGGAGCGACATTTGTATGGGGGCTATATCTAAATCTGAACCGATCTTACCCAATTTCGGCATAGGTGTTTCTAGTTGGATTATAAGATGTTGTACCAAATTTAAAGAAAATCGGGTACAATATGTGGTTTCTAGAGCGGAAAATGTCAAATCGGGACCGACATTTGTATGGGGGCTATATCTAAATCTGAACCGATTTCCTCCAAATTCAATACCGATGGTCCTTGCCCAGAAAAAATAACTTCTGCCAAGTTTCATGACAATCGGACAACAATTGCGACCTGTAGAGTGCGAACAAGCTTAGATTGACAGCAGACGGACGGACGGACGGACGGACAGACAGACATCGTTAAATCGACTCAGCTGGCGATTCTAAGCCGATCCGTATACTTAAAGGTGGGTCTAGCTCAATTATTTTTTGGTGTTACAAACATTTGGCGGAAAACTAACTTATAATACCCTAGACCACGAAGTGGTGTAGGGTATAAAAAATAATGACAAAAATAAGACTGGACATTTCATTTTCCAGATATAGATTGGTGTCGTAACAGGATTTCCGTCAAAATGTCACGCCCGTTAGAAATTAAATTTCCTATATTTCTTATATTCGTGAAGACATGTCGGTAGCGTATACTTTAGAAGAAAGTGTATAAACAACTCTTTTGATGAGCAAAAATGAATAAAAGCATGTAATGGAATAACATTACCGAATTCAAGAAAATAAATAAAGGGTGATTTTTTAAGAGCTTGATAACTTTTTAAAAAAAAAAAACGCATAAAATTTGCAAAATCTCATCGGTTCTTTATTTGAAACGTTAGATTGGTCCATGACATTTACTTTTTGAAGATAATTTCATTTAAATGTTGACCGCGGCTGCGTCTTAGGTGGTCCATCCGCTTAGTCCAATTTTGGCATTTCCACGTTTTTGAGTAACAGAGACCCAATTGGTGCGAACGGCGACGAATCGAAAATTGGTGGTCATCATTAACACTGGCCGATACAGCTGCGATATTTTCTTCAGTTCGCACTCTACGTAAGCGTGTTGGTGGTTTAATGTCCAACAATGTAAATTTGGTGCGAAATTTAGTCACAATAGCCCGAATAGCCGCTTCAGTGGGTCGATTAAACTGACCATAAAATGGAAGCGCGCAATGAACTTTCTTAACAGAGCACGCATTTTGATAATAAAATTCAATAATTTGCAAGCGTTGTTCGTTTGTAAGACGATTCATGATGAAATGTCAAAGCATACTGAGCATCTTTCTCTGTGACACCATGTCTGAAATCCCACGTGATCTGTCAAATACTAATGCATGAAAATCCTAACCTCAAAAAAATCACTCTTTATATCTCCAATATTTAAAACGCTAAGAAATATTTATATTTGCAATAATATACAGATTAACCTGCCGTTTTAAATTGCCAGTATAGTAAAAATCTCTGCCAATGAATATGACAGATATTTAAACATATTTAAGCAAAAGTGTCACACCAGTTCCAATGGAATCTCCCCATACAAAACGACATTTGTACTGGAGCTACATATAAATCTAAACCGATTTCAACCATTTTCACCAGATATATTTCTAGTTGAAATATGAGGTGTTGTGCCAAATTTGAAGAAAATCGGTTAAAATTTCGATTGGTTTCGAAAAAGGAAAATGTAAAATCGGGAGCGAAATCGGTAGACCTTTATATAAATCTGAACCGATTTGTAACATTTTCACCACAGATGTATCAGGTTTAAATATGAAGTGAGCGAAATTTGTATAGGAGCTATATTTAAATCTGAACCGATCTGTCACACCTTCATCACAGACTTCTCTATTTGAAACATAAGGTATTGTACCAAATTTGAAGAAAATCGGTTAAAATCTAGAGCGGAAAAATCAAAGTGAGAGCGAAATTTGAATCAAAGCTTTATCAAAATGTGAGCCGATCTGTCACACCTTCGTCACAGACTTCTCTAGTTGAAACATAAGGTGTTGTAACAAATTTGAAGAAAATCGATTAAAATCTAGAGCGTAAAAAATCAAATTGAGAGCGATATTTGTATCAAAGCTGTTCTGACCCAATTTTACCATAGATCTTTCTAGTTAAAAAACATAAGATGTTGTCCCAAATTTGAATAAAACCGTTTAAATTATGTGCGCAATTTGTATAAGAGCTACATCTAAATCTGAACCGATTTAACCCATTTTCACCACAGATGTTTCTAGTTGACTATGTCGAAATTTAAGTATATCGAGTAAAAATATGGTTTTTAGAGCGAAAAAAGTCAAAGCGTGACCAGTATTTGGGAGCTATATATCCGAACCGATTTGCTTCAAATTGAATAGCATCCGTCCTTGGTCCGCAAGACTCAATTCTGCCAACAAAAATAATTACTACCTTTACTTTGATTACAGGAATAGATGGGCGGACAGACAGACGGACACTGCTAAATCGACTCAGAAAGTGAGTCTAAGCCCATCTGTATAATAAACGATGGGTCTATCTCATTTCATTTTGGTTTTTACCAACAAACCCTAGCTTGAAATAGAGCCATAAACCGTCTGCAAAGTAAAACTGGTTTAAACCGATGCTCTTCGAATAAACCAATATTATGCCGGAAAAATAATTTTTGGTATTTTTTCTAATATTTAAAAATAAATTTGATATTGATACTGTGTTATGTATTGTGGACCACATTGTGGTGGGTGCATACAACACAAACCTTCCGATTTCATTCGATCAACTGATTGCACAACCAAGTGCCCTTACCAGATTAATGCCACAATATATTCAAGCTGGTAGCTGCAACCGTTTCCCGTTTGAGTATTAGAATAATTTGTAAAGTGCTTCTGTACTCAGCAAAATTTGGTAATTATTTCCAGATGAATACGTTTGACACATGCGATAGATTTCGGAATATATGTACGTATGCATGCGTGCGTGCGTGCATATGATTATTGCCAATTCAAAAATTATCCGTCAAAATTTATTTCATTTATTTGCGTGCATTTTATATCCAGATAATTGTAATTTATGATTATTTGGTCTATTACTTACGTTTGACTGAGCGTTAATAATCGACGTGGTTGTTCAAACACAAATGGAAATTTGCTGGGCCATCCACAATAGCTCAGGCCGGAGCTCTAGTGTCGTTGCCACAAGTGGCGTGGTGTTTGTTTGTTGCACAATAATAAATACAACAATAGAATTTATGTTTTTAATATGATTTGCCCAGTGGATCGTATGATTTGTATCTAATTGAAATATGTATGCTAATGTGTGATTAATAAATGTTGCAATAACATTTCAAACGGAGTTCTAACTCAAAATTTGAAGTGGAATACTTCGAAGCGATTATGCGTTCCGCAGTTGGTGGTTTCAAGCGCGTCACTGCAGTGGCAATGACAGAAATTTAATTTCCTGCTCATCGAGTCGTATAATGAATATTCATAATTAGTTGGGGGATTTGCTGTGCCAGCCACAAGCCTGGAAATAATGAGATTAAGCGCGCTCACTGTTTGGATAATGCGATTTGGAGTTGTTTTTTTTCTCGCTCTCTCTCATCTTCTAACAATAAAAATACAAATATTTTGAAAAGGTCTTGCAGCGTTGTTCATACATTTGCTTGACCTTGAACTTCTTATTTGCATGTGTGTGAGTGTGGTAGCTCGTTTGCTGCTCACGAGCATGTGTGCTGCTTCAGACAGTTTCGCAATTTCGCTTACGCAAAAAAGCGTCTGTACATTTTTCCGCTCCTACCCATGCCCCTGTAACGAGATTATTTATTGATTTCGCTTCTTTGCCAGGTTTCTACTCTCGTCTCGCCTCGTCTTGCCTTTCTTTTTCGCTTTTCCTTTTGCATTTTTTTTGTTTGCTGCAGAGTATGGAAATATTTATGTGCCTTATTCTGTTTGGAATTTAATATATTCTCAAGAATGTGTTCATACATATTTTTCGCTTCACACTTCTTGCTATTATTTTATAACAGCCACGAGAGCAACGCTGAAATGACTGAAGGTTATGACAAGAAATATTTTCCCCGAAAACATGGTCTCTAGGCAAAAAAACCACGAGAAATATGTTATCGCATAAATTCTGTGACAGAAAATCAAACAGTAGTGTTAGACATAACAAAAATGAGTTTGAACAAATATAATAAATACCCAAAATGAAAAGAAGTTACTCGGAATAATGTTGAGCTCACTGGAAGGGGCCAACTGTTTAGAGCCGGCTCGGCACTCAATGTTGTCAGCTGTATGAATACAACTATGGAACAAAAAAAAATAAAAACAAAAGTGTCGGAACTTAGAGATTTAGCTTCTGTGAGAAGAGTCATACTGATTCATAAAATTAACACAAAATATTTTATGGATAATTTTTTTAATTGTTTATTAAAAATAATAAATAATCGAATAAATATATTTAAATATTGTACTCGATTTTCTTTAAACTCTGCACAACATTTTATAATCTAACTAGAAACACATGTAATGAAAGCGGGTTATATAGGTTCAGATTTAGATATAGCCCCCATAAAAATAACGCTCTCGATTTGACTCTTTTCACTCTAGATACCACATATTTTAACAGATTTTCTTCAAAATTCGCAAAACACCCTTATTTTCAACTAGAAAAGACTGTGTTGAAAATATGTTAGGTCGGTTCAGATTTACATATAGTTCCCATAATTTCGCTCCCAATTTGACTTTTTCCGCTCCAGAGACCACATATTTTAACAGATCTTCTTCAAATCTTGCAAAATATCTTATATTTTAAGTAGAAAAACCCATGATTGAAATCGTCACATAGGTTCAGATTTATATATAGCTACCCTAAAAAATTTCACTCGTTTGACTTTTTCCGCCTCCGAAACCATGTATTTTCACCGAATTTCTTCAAGTTGGACATAACACAATATACATGAACTGGAAGATCCTTTTGAGCAAGTGGGCCACTTTATTCCATGTTTGGATATAGACCCGACACAAATATGTTTCTCGATTTGACAAATTTGGTCAGGTCATATCAGCCTATGATTTGATAACATACAAAAAGTCTACCCGTTTTTGACTTTTTTACCGAATTGAATTGTATTCGGATAGAAAGTGGAGTGTATCATATAGTCGGCCCCGCCCGACTTTAGCCTTTCCTTACTTGTTAATATCTGGACCTTTTTGAGGAAAATCTATGAATAAATGTAGAAGTTATTATGACTCTAAGCATTAGTGTTTATTTGCCACTCATATTTTGTCCTCTGAAACCACTGTCTTACTTCCCCTTTTCGACTCTGGTGGCTTTTCGAGCCTTGTTGTACAAGTATATAAACATATATATCAAAAGTATGCGTAGAAATGGCAGTGAAATAGATCCATATTTTATATTTGCATACACAGTCATGACCCCGTCACCGCGTCTTTGGCAATCATTGAATTTCTCTCTCACTTCCATTCCAATTTTTGTCCCATTTCAGAAGACTGAGCCGAGCAGCGAATTGACTATTTATCCCACATCTAAGAGCTATAAATGCTTATAACATTTAAAGCAATTCATGATATATATTCGTTGTACTCATATGTACGTATGTAGGTATATTAGTGAGGTTATCATCTTAGAGAAGAGAAGAAAAGCAAAAAAAACACAATCTATGAGAAACGGTTTATGAATTATAATGTATAGAACGATGGCAAGAAAACATACACACTCACTCATAACCAATATCATAAATTAGCCCTTGACAAGGTCGTTAGGCATTTGAAGGGCAGATAAGCGTTGTTTAATCTGGAATTTCTGATGACGCTATCAGCCATCATCATCTCTAAAAAGGGGTTTCGAGAAAAAGTAGAGGAAACTCTAATTTGATATAACAGTGGCTTTCATTAAATATTATTTTTTGAATCTATAACATCTGTGAGAAACCCAAGCGAAGAAAATTGAAAATACGATTATAAATAAAAGAAGTTCCTTACTTTTTTTAACGCCTCAAGAGATGTATGAATTTAAGTCCACTACCATCAATAACTTATTTTTGACAATATTATTGTACTCTTAAGTCGATATGCGTTTCGATGTTCGCCACATTACGTTTGACTGCTGTGCGAAAAACGAGGAAATTTGTACTAAGCAACTATCATAAAAAGCAAGAAATTTAAAAAATCTATAGAAGGTTCTCGTACAGTATACTAAAAAATATGTAATTGTATCGGCGCACACTGCTCCGTCCCCATACTAGCATTGGGCAAAATTGATATCATCACAATACAGTGAAACACCACATCTAAATTGTTTATGATCGGCATTATCGGTTTTTATGTAATATTTACAGTTTTCTTTTTGGTTGTTTATTTACAGGCATATCAACTAGGGCTACTTTTAGAAAATTTCTCCGACAAAGTAATATTAGGAAATTATTTGTAAGAAATACATAAAGTAGCTTTAAATTAACTAAGTAAAGAAAATAATTTGCAACAAATTAATTCATATTTCTTTAATTTAATAAATTTATATTTGCCTTTTTTCAAAACGGTACCTTAAGACACTTCTTGACACTCCCGTGAGAGCGGCCACTTAGACAAAAGTGTAAAACCCTACATAAAATTACAAGAGCTGAAAGAAAATTTTAATAAATAATTTCTTGTTTAAGTGTCCAAAATATTGGTAATATGTTATTTATATATATTATATCTACATTTGATTTGAACTGGCATATTATCCTGGATTAATATCATTTTGCGTCTATATTGTTTTGTTCGATGAATTATAGTGAAATTTGACGTAGAATGTTTTTCCTATTCACACCATCCCTTAGATTAATTTTTGTGGATCAATTTAACACCATTTCGGAAAAAGTTCTAAATTAGTTTTAAGTTTTTACTTATTTCTGGCACTTACGTTGAGTTTTGAGTTTTGCTGTATTCAGAGACTTATAGTAGAATTTTATGTCAGATATTTTTTAGAATCTTTTGACCAATTAAACTTCTGTTTTAAGGGTGTTTTTTACACATTTAAAATAACCACAATAGACTGATTAACGTATATTTATTTTTTAAAACCCGCCCCAGCGACAGAAACCATGATCTAGAAGGTCTTGTATCAGGCTTGCTTTAGAATCCAGAAGACCTTCTAGACACATTGCTTACATCTCTCCATTTAACATTGCGTGAGATTGGAAGGCAAGGCCTTAACAAAAAGGAATACCTGTATTCGATATACAGGCGATAGAAAATAAAGTGTGTTTGTGAAAATGGGGAAATGGATTTTTATTCGAAAAGTATCCGTGTGATCGCTTCACATGGAATTACTCCTTTAAAATAATGTGGGGGAATGTGAATGTATACTTTTAGAAGGGCTGATAAGGCCTTATCACGTGCCTGACTGTACCGTACACGAAAGTTATCAAAAAAACAGTCTTACAGACTGTATTTTCCAAATAAATATAATTCGTTACATATTTGCTAAAATAACGCAAAAGTTATAAAAATAGTACCAATCGAACGACTATAAGGAACTCTTAAGGGTAAATACGGAAAAAAGATTACCGACAAAAAAGGCTATAGCTAAAATCACAAAATTAGAAGTACGTATAATATATCATGGCTTTCAAGGCATTATAAATGGGAGACATTACCATATAAGACCTAACGCATCTAAAATAATAAAAAATAAAACAGTATTGTTAATAGGGTACAATATCGTTAGCACATAGTGTGAATAATCTATTTTCATGAAATCAAATTGTTTAAATTAATTGGCTTCGCAGCGACTTTTCAACAACATACCCGGCCTTTTTAAGAAAATGATTCTCACAAGCGAATGAGAAGCACACCTCACCAAATCGCACCAAGTTATAAAGCACACATGCAAATATAGATGCCAAATGGTCTTGAGTCAGAATATCCGAGTTCAAATCAAATATTGATTACAGACCAAAATAAAACAATTGAAAAAATAAAAAAATTTAAACAATTTGATTGCACGAAAATTAACAAAAAAAAACTAAATTGTAATAAAATTTAAAGAAAATGAGTCATTCCATGTCAACCGGTACAGGGTTTGACTTCGATAGCTGCGATTGTTTTGAAAGTTTGTGTATTTATTCTTCTCATAAAAATATTGTATACGTATTTGAGAAAAAAAATGATTTTTTTCACGAGTTTGACAAATTCAGCAGTGAAAAAATACTACTTTTTCAAAAAGTTGTATTCATTTAATCGCCTGTTACTCCTGAAATACTTTACCGATTTTAATGTGATATACCTTGTTTGGAATTTTCATTGTTTTCATACCTTGTGTTTATGAATTAATGAAAAAATTATAATTTTGATGATTTTTCACAGTAATTCTGGTTGATTTTGTAAAAAAAATCGTAAAAAATAGAATCCATCTTTTCACCACTTTCAAATTCACACAGTCGCTTAAATATAGACCTAAGCACACTACTTTAAAATTTCAACAAAATGGATTGGTGTTATGATTTCGAAAATCAAAATAAAAGAATTAAAATGGCATAGCATTAAAAAGTTTAACCCTGCAATAACGCAGAACATCAATATTTCAAAACTAATTGAAATTACCTTCAAAACAAGGTATATCACAATAAAATCGGTGAAGTATAAACACCTTTTTGAAAACGTAGTATTTGTACACTCCACGAGAGTATTATGTCTTTGTGCATTTGTTTGTAATACCCAAAAGGAAGGGCGATAGATCCATTGTTAATTATACCTATCGACTTAGAATCATTTTTGGAATCGATTTAGCAATGTCCGTCTGTCTTTCTGTCCATGTATTCTTGTAATCCCGATACAGGTCGCAATTGTAAACAGAACTAAATGCACAACGAAGATTTTCGGGACAAGGACGAACGCTATTTAATTTTATGAAAGTCGGTTCAGATTTAGATATAGCCTCCATAGGAATTTCAGTCCCGTTTTGACTCTTTTCACTCTAGACACAACATATTACAACAGATTTTCTAAAAAATTTGCAAAACATCTTATATTTCAACTAGAAACACCTATGGTAAAAATGTGTTAGAACGGTTCAGATTTATATATAGCTCCCATTAAAATTTCGCTCCCGATTTGACTTTTTCTGCTCTAAACCACACATTTTAACAGATCTTCTTCAAATTTTGCATAATATCTTATATTTCTACTAGAAACACTCATGGTGAAAATGGGTCAGATCGGTTCAGATTTATATATAGCCTCTACACGAATTTCACTCTAGATTTAACTTTTCCGCTCAAGAAACCACATATTTTATCAGATTTTCTTCAAATTTGACAAACCATCTTATTTTTAAACTAGGAACTTTTCTGGTGAAAATAGGTCAGATCGGTTCAGATTTATATATAGCTCCCATTTATATTTCGCTCACGATTTGACTTTTTCTGCTCTAGAAACCATATTTTTAATATAAAGGGTGATTTTTTAAGAGCTTGATAACTTTTTTTAAAAAAAAAACGCATAAAATTTGCAAAATCTCATCGGTTCTTTATTTGAAACGTTAGATTGGTCCATGACATTTACTTTTTGAAGATAATTTCATTTAAATGTTGACCGCGGCTGCGTCTTAGGTGGTCCATCCGCTTAGTCCAATTTTGGCATTTCCACGTTTTTGAGTAACAGAGACCCAATTGGTGCGAACGGCGACGAATCGAAAATTGGTGGTCATCATTAACACTGGCCGATACAGCTGCGATATTTTCTTCAGTTCGCACTCTACGTAAGCGTGTTGGTGGTTTAATGTCCAACAATGTAAATTTGGTGCGAAATTTAGTCACAATAGCCCGAATAGCCGCTTCAGTGGGTCGATTAAACTGACCATAAAATGGAAGCGCGCAATGAACTTTCTTAACAGAGCACGCATTTTGATAATAAAATTCAATAATTTGCAAGCGTTGTTCGTTTGTAAGACGATTCATGATGAAATGTCAAAGCATACTGAGCATCTTTCTCTTTGACACCATGTCTGAAATCCCACGTGATCTGTCAAATAATAATGCATGAAAATCCTAACCTCAAAAAAATCACTCTTTATCTTCTTCATATCTTATATTTCAACTAAAAAAACCCATGGTGAAAATGGGTCAGATTTACATACAGCTCCCATATAAATTTCGCTCCCGGATAGACTTTTTCCGCACCAGAAACCACGAATTTTCACCGAATTTCTTCAAAGTGAGCATAACACGTTATACTTGAACTGGAAGAACCTATTGTGCAAGTGGGTCACTTCATTCCATGTTTGGATATAGCCCCGATACAAATATTCTTTTCGATTTGACAAATTGGACCAGGTCATATTAGCCTATGATTAGGAAACATACAAAAATTCTTCCCGTTTTCACTTTTTTTTTACCGAATTGAATTGCATTCGGATAGAAAGTGCAGTGTATCATATAGTCGGCTCCGCCCGACATTAGCCTTTCTTTACTTGTTTTTCACTCTTAAATTGGTCATAACTCGTGTAAAAAGTCAATTTTTTCCAAAGTGGAGGGTATCATATAGTCGGTACTGGCCGACTTTTCTTTTCCTTACTTGTTTTGTTTTGGTATACACCGTACGATAATTCTAAAAATTGTCTCTACACATCAGCAAAATGATATACGTCGGAAACTTTAGGCAAAAATGACTTAATTGGAGTTTTTGGGTTTTCATTTCCTCATACAATTTTTCACAATGTTTTTCAAATACTTATTCGCACCCTATGATAGCGGTTGAAGTTGATGCTAATGATAATACAGATGTAAGCATACAATTCAAAGTCTTTTTGGCAGATATTGTCTTCTGTAATTTGAGACTTATACAGTGGGTGTGACTAAGTAGTTAAAATAGTTTTTGAAAAAGTGTATCCTTCGGAACAGTGTAGTCATGAAAATCCAATTAGGTCAATTTTATCTATTGTTTCAGAAGCAATTCATCCGGTTGGATGGTGATATATAAGTTGTATAGGGTCTCAAAATCCGGCAATCCGTGACAGAATCGTATTATTTTAAAACCAAATACAACATTGTGCATAAGACAACTCTACTTAATGACGTTCTTAATTTTGTTTTTATCTGGCTCCTAGAAAATTTCGATTTAACTCCTCTAGCTCGGCAACAACATTCAGCATTTTGAAAATTTTTAATTTAATACTTAAATATTTGTACAAACATTTATGTGCAACGGAAACAAGCAAATTAAATATTTACATTTGTGTCTTCCTCTTCTTCTCTTTCCAGCATGGTACGTAGTATGTACAATGTACACAGACGTAAGACTTTGGCTAGGAAATACTTGTGCATATGTTGTTCATAAGGACATATGTATGACCTAATGTCGTGTGTATGGAACACACCGATATGCAGCATTGACATCCTTCATTTTTGTAGCCCTTCAGGTAATTTTGTATGATGTTGTCTTATTCTGTTTTAGCGCTTTGCAAACAGTTTCTTTCATTCTTTCAGAGTTCTTTTGTCTTTTATAGAGCTGTAAGGATTATTTTCAAGTGCTGTGTGTGTGTGTTTGTCTGAGTGTGTATGTATGTCACGGGTGTATGCAAAGGATTCTTTGTCTTTTTGTAATGTTTGTTTGTTTGTCTGTCAAATGTGTTAACTTGTCATGACAATGCCAGCGTTGCGTTGTCTCTCGCTCTCTCTGTTGTTGTCATCTTTTGTTATTAAATTTTTAATTTTTAATTAAATGCTGTCGCCTCTGTCGTCGAAGGGGTGAGTCGTCGGTTCGGGCTCATTATCACCGTTATCATAAACATCACCACCACCAGCGTCGTCGCCATTTGCGTCTGTCGTGTTTCTCTAACACACATCATTAAAATTGTTCAACTATTTTCTCACCGTTTCGTGACTTTCCTTGATTTTGTGTACATTTTAAAAATAAACCTTAATTACTTGTTGTTGTCGTTGTTGTTCCTGTTCTTGTAATGAATATTTAAGCAGCTTAAACGCAATTTTGTTGTAAGATTTTAAATTTTGTGGAACTCAGTGTTATGACGCGCTGTGTCTTGTTAGCTAGCCGTTGTCATGTATAACATGTATAACATGTTGTAAAAATGTACAATTATTTCGACAAATGGTACAATAATGTCAGCAATTATTTCCCTTAATGTTTACGTTTTATGTATTCGTAGTCTACACGTGAAATTGCTTTCGTTGAAAGCCACGAAATGCCGTGTCCTCGCTTCCCAATTTTCGGCAGAACAACTAATTTACCTAGTCACTAGAACTGGTATTATTAAATATTTGAATATAAATTTAAAATTTTAGGAACTGCTTCGGTATGAATGTCATTTTAATTGGTTCTAAATCATGCACCCAAGAGAATATAATCCAAAGATCTCTCGAATGCCAGAATTGTCATCTTAGAAGTCCTTGCAAAACGCTTTCAACAAGTAAAAATGGTGTTACATCTTCCACCATGGATTGCATTCCACAGAGGAACTGCAGTAACATTACAGGAAACTAATGATTTTTTAATAAAGCCTAACCAAAACAAATAAAAATATTGACAAAAATATAAATAAATATAAAATTTTAATTATTTGAACCACGCTTATAAGGCAAGTCTAACAATATGTTTAAGAGTAAATATAAGACAGCAATCATCAAAAACGCTCAACTACCACAAATATTGGTAGATTTTTAAAATACATTATCTCTCACGTACACAGTGCAAGAGAACCTAACATCATTTTGCTTTGAATGAATACAACGAATTCCATTATTCAAGCTGCGTCCATTTGGTTGGTACTATTTCTAAACCGTTTTTCCCATTTTATCCGACTTTCTAAAATCTCTTTATTTCACGTGTCAAAGCAATTAAAGCGATATACACACCGAATTTCATCATTCTAGCTATGACCGTATAGTTGGTACCATTTTTATCCCTCTGTTCCATTGAATCCCTCGAAAGTACGAATTTCGAAAAACTTTTTTATTTTTCGTGTCCACGCAGAGGAATGTATACTCCGAAATTCATGACTTTAGCTGCGGTCATTTGGTTGGTACTATTTGTATCCCTTTTTCCATTTTAAGCCCAAAAAGTAAGAATTTCGAAAAATCCGTATATTTTACGGGTCTACACAATCAGAGGAATGTACACACTAAATTTCATTATTTTAGGAGCAGCCGTTTTGTTGATACTATTTTTATCTCTCTATTCCCATTTTACCCCTTAAAAGTACGAATTTGGAAAAAATACTTTTATATAATGCATCTACTGAGTTAGAGGAATGTACATACCTAATTTCGTGTTTCTAGCTGTTATCGTTTGACATGTACCAGTTTTATCACTTTTTGCCCCACTTCTCCCGCTACGAATAAGAACCATTTTATGGTGCACATTTTGTTTACACTTATTTTTACATTTTTATACGCCTACCCAATATCAAGTAAGTACAAGCAGATATATTGAAAAATTATGCTTAAATACTCTAAAATATTAGGGGTTATTATGGGTAGTTTTAGTCCTTGTGAGGGACAAATTTTTCCCTTTCGGTCGATTTCGCCCAGTTGGAATCCCAACCGATCTACGACTATAAGACGCATTTGTGAAAAATTCGACGTCCTAGCTCCTTTCGTTTAGATGCTAGTGTGCTTTTAACAGGCGGACAGACAAAGTTAATATACTCCGGTCCTGGGTATAAAATAAAAAATAGGGTGTAAAAATATTATTGAACTACCATTTGACTTGATTTGGAACGATAAATCATATTTTCTATATTTCCTATATTAACAAGCAAAACTGTCGCGTCTGGGATTAGAAAAATCCGCACGTGATCGTCGAGAAGACAATGCATCCTCAGACAGAGAGTTAGAGATTGGTGCGGTGGCATCATTGTCCTTGGAAACGTTTTTGTTTAACGGTTAGCGCTATAGAGGCATAATAAACCATCTTTTGTGACCGGAGATTGAATAAATAAACTTGGACGATCTGTGATTTCAGCAGGATGGCTGCCTCAAGATTTTGTTGCGTGGTATCATAAAGGACAGCCTTTATGCGAACTATCCACGAACTATCCACTAACGATTGAGACCATCGATACTGGAGACGAAACCATCGCCAAGATCTTGGAAATTTGGTTTGGCTCATGTACCCACATTATTGTTCATGTTCCAATATTAATGGAAATCCAAAAAAATGTTTTAAATATTATATCTGGCATTGGGTAACGCATTGCCGAAGTTTTCATAGGTTTTTGTTCGTGTTTTCTTTAATTAAAAACATATTTTCACCAAACACCCTTTAATATGGAAATTTTACCCTGACAATGACTGAAAATTCCCCCTAATACTTAGAGCATTTAATTTTTTAAACATTTTTGCTTCATAATGTCCATGTCCACGAAAAAAGTATCATAAGGTCCGTGGACATTAAGACACTTTCAATAGTGTATCTTTTACCTTTTTTTGCTTTATTTTCATAAGATGACACTATTCATTCCATAATTGTTTCTCTTGAAAAATATTTATTTAAAATTACATATAATATGAAATTAATAGACTACAATATACTTAATGTTTATATATATCTATGCTAAAATATTGATGATTTTGAACTACACTTCGAATTTTTAAGATAGCCTCTACGAAAATCGGCAATCTTGGGCCATTTAAAACTTTAAATTTGAACTACCGATTACTTTGACTTTGAAAGAATAACATTCATTTTTATACACTCAACGAGAGTATTATGTCTTTGTGCATTTGTTTGTAACACCCAAAAGGAAGAGAGATAGACCCATGTTAATTGTACCGATCGACTATGAATCACTTTTTGAATCGATTTTGCAATGTCCGTCCGTCTGTCTGTCCATCCGTCTATCTATTCTTGTAATCACGATACAGGTCGCAATTGTAGACAGCATTAAATGAAACTTTGTACAACGAAGTTTTTCGGGATAAGGACGAACGCTTTTTAATTTAAAGAAAATCGGTTCAGATTTAGATATAGCCCCCATACGAATTTCACTCCTGATTTGACTCTTTTCACTCTAGATACCACATATTTCAAAAGAGTTTCTTCAAAATTGGCAAAACATCTTATAGTTCAACTAGAAACACCTGTGGCAAAAATGTGTTAGATCGGTTCAGATTTATATATAGCTCCCATATAAATTCCGTTCCCAATTTGAATTTTTCCGCTCTAGAATCCACATATTTTAACAGATTTTCTTCAAAATTGGCAAAACATCTTATATTTCAACTAAAAACTCCTGTGTTAAAAATGTGTTAGATCGGTTCAGATTTATATATAGCTCCCATACAAATTTCGCTCCATATTTTACTTTTTCTGCTTTAGAAACCACATATTGTATCAGATCATCTTCAGATTTGGCAAAACATTTTATATTTAAACTAGGAACACCTATGGTGAAAATAGGTCAGATAGGTTCAGATTTATATATAGCTCCCATTATAATTTCGCCCCGATTTGACTTTTATGCTCTAAAAACCACATATTTTAACAGAAACTCTTCCATATAGGCGAAATGTCTTATATTTGTTCTATAAACACCAATGGTGAAAATGGATTTACACATAGCTCCAATAAAAATTTCGCTACCGGATAGACTTTTTCCGCCCCAGAAACCACGAATTTTCACCGAATTTCTTCGAAGTGTTATACTTTATACGTTATATTTGAACTGGAAGAACTTATTTTGAAAGTTAGTCGTTTTATTCCATGCTTGGATATAGGCCCAATACGAATATTCTTTTCGATTTGACAAATTGGACCAGGTTATATTAGCCTATGATTAGGAAACATACAAAAATTCTTCCCGTTTTCACTTTTTTACTGAATTGAATTGTATTCCGATAGATAGTGGAGTGTATCATATAGTCGGCCCCGCCCGACTTTAGCTTTTCCTTACTTGTTATTTTCAGGTTTATGTTTTACATTTGCAAAATGGGACGCATACGCTCGAACAAAATTGGGAAATATGAAAAACTTACTTCCAAAGTAACGAGACTTTAACGCTAACTGTAAGAAATTTACGTTGACATTTTTCGAAAGAGATCGGCCTTCAGTTCAGCCTTTTTCAAGATTATCATACATCTCGTAACCACACGTGACCATTGAGACGCCAATGCATCTACAACGAGTCAATGTTTGATGTGAATTTTGGGCTGTACTGAAGAATTGGGTTGATCGATGAGGTACAGTCGAGCCAATCGTGGTAGTCATATGAAAAGTTCAAACTTTCTAATAAAAAAGAAATTTGAAAAATTAATCATAAATTTTGTATAACCGATTCTAGTTCAAAGTGAGAAGTAAAAATTATGTTTTTTATTTTCGATGCCGACTGATGAAGAATAAGTCTCATTTACCGCCTTGGCGAATAAGTGTTATTAATATTTTAGTCATTATTAAATATACTACAGATGTTTCCACAGTGATTTCAAGAAATACATAGAACTAGTGCTGCCTAATGCGACGAGAAAAATAATCCAAAATAGTCTAGTTAAGTGCGAAAAATATAAATATCGACTTTCACTCACAAATAAAATGTGGACAATCCAATGATAACGCTATGTAACAAAAATCAAAATTTTATGCCGGAGATCTAAAAAATTATTTTGTATGTTCTTTCATAAAATCAGCATGCAGAATTGTTATGGATATTTTTTCCTACAATTCAAATTTTCTTCAAAGTACCTTTAGGTCCAATCACGCCCGATTATATGTTATTATGGCGGCTACAAACTTTCACATAGAACTGTCGTAATGTCGAGCCAGTCGTGATAGTCAGATGAACGATACTATGTTCCATTATTAAATGACAACCTTTTCAATAAAACCAGAAATTTGAAAAAATAATCAGTACTTTTATAGCCGATTCTTGTTTAAAATGTTACATGGTCCACCCTATATTTGCAAAGCCAAGACAAGTTTTAGTAATTAGTTACATACACTTGTTTCGTGCATATGTTTCTTGGCCTAATCGATTCGCCTGCATTTCCCGTCACTCCCTATTTAGAATAGCTGTTGATCATTCTTTTGGCAAAATTATTTGCCTTAAAATAAATATGTTTCCCGTTTTATATTCTACAGTCTTCATTTATGTCGTAATTCTAAGTAAATAACGTTCGTTTTAAAAAATCTCTTGAAAAATAAAGCGGTTGTTTTACATTTTTTTTCGTTGAAAGTATGCACTATTAAAATAATGACATTTTTATGCACTTAAAAGCAACACTCTTTCGCACACACACACACATACACTTGCAAACAACTCATCTGTATAGGTATATTGTACAGCAGTATCTGTGGCTTGGTGCGTTGGTGTGTGCGCGAACAATAATGAAATTCATAGCGACCAAAATTGACTCCCTCGGTGTAAAATTCCCACATCGCGAAAACAAAGGACATACATATATATCCGCAAACAAGGGCAAACTATGCGTAGCATGTTGCTTGCGTTGAGAAAGTAAACTTGAGCGAAGTTGGACAGTGACTTCGAACGATATGAAGGGGCATGCAACTTCAATAATCTTCTAAGCTCCTTGAAATATTGACCTGAGGCCCTATAGGGTATATATATTCGTTATAAAATTCTAAGACGATCTAGCCAAGGGATAAAAATGGTACCTATTGAACGAAAACAGCTAGAAACACGAAATTCTGTGTGTACATTCCTCTAATTGAGTAGATACATATGAAAGAATTTTTTTTCAAATTCGTACTTTTAAGGGGTAAAATGGGAATAGAGGGATAAACCAAACGGCTGCTCCTAAAAGAATAAAATTCAGTGTATAAATTCCTTTGATTGCGTAGACACGTAAAATAAAGGGATTTTTTCGAAGTTCGTACTTCATGGGTTTAAAATGGAAAAGGGTGGCGAAAAAGGTACCACCAAAATGGCAGCAGCTAGAGTCATGAAATTCGGAGTATACATTCCACTGGCAGCGTATACATGAAAAATAAAAAGGTTTTTTCCAAATTATTACATTCAAGGGATACAATAGGAACAGAGGCAAGTCGTACTCTTGACGGGGTAAAATAGCAAAAAGGGGATAAAAATTGTTCCAACCAAACGGCCGCAGCTAGAATCATGGAATTCGGTGTATACATTCCTCTGACTACATAGACACGCAAAATAAAAAGATTTTCCAAATTTTTACTTTTACGACAAAAATTGCTTGAATCATGAAGTTAGGTTATTTTGCACTATGTACGTGAGATAATGGATTTTCAAAATTTGTACTTTTGGAATTAAATTAGAATGGAAATACAACCAACTGTAGCACCCACTATCTACCAATTTTTGTGGTATTTAAGCTTTTTTCAAAATATAAATATAAGAATATTTATTTTTTTGAATTGACTTGAAGTTTTTTTTCGATATATATAGTGTAAACGTATTTGGTAACCTTGCCTTATAAGCGTGGTTTGAAGTAATAAAAATGTTATATTTATTTATAAAATTATTTTGTCGATATTTGTTTTGGTTTGTCTATGTTAAAAAAATATATATTTTCCTGTAATATTACTGCACTTCTACGAAAATCGACAGCCTCTGTGGAATGCAATCCATGGTGGAGGGTATATAAAGTTCGGCCCGGCTGAACTTAACTTCCTTTTTACTTGTTTTTATTTTCAGGTTAATGTTTTGCATTTGCAAAATGGGGCGCTTACTTACTTCCAAAGTGGTGAGCCTTTAACGCAAACTTTAAGCAACTTACGTGGAAATTTCTCGAAAAAAATCGGCCTTCAGTTCAGCCTGCTTGAAGCTCAATTTCAGCTCGATGGCTATGCCAACAATGCATATGCATATGGGGTTCAGAGAACCCACAAGTGACTATGGAGAAGCCAAAAACGAGTCACTGTTTGGTGTGTATTTTAGGCTGGCGGCATCATTGGGCCATGTACTGAAAAATTGTTTTTTTTTTTTAATTCGTACTTTTAAGGAGTTAAATGGGGATAGAGCGATAAAAATAGTACCAACCTAACGGCTGCACCTAGAATAATGAAATTCGATATATACATTCCTCTGATTGCGTAGACACGTAAAATAAAAGAACTTTCCAAAATTCGAACTTTATGGGGTTCAAATGGAAAAAGGGTATAAAAAAGTACCTACCAAATGACAGCAGCTAGAGTCATGAAATTCGGAGTATACATTCCTCTGACTGCGTAGACACGAAAAAATAAAACGTCTTTTCCAAATTCGTACTTTCAAGGGATACAAATGAAATGGGACAAAAAGTGATAAAATATGGTACCAATGATACGACAACAGCTAGAATCATGAAATTCGGTGTGTACATCCCTCTAATTGCATAGACACGTAAACTAGAGGGATTTTTCGAAATTCGTACTTTTAAGGGATATAATTAAAAAGAGGGATAAAATGGGACCTACCAAACCACTGAAGTTGAAATCATGAAATTCGGTGTATACATTCTGACTATGAAGACTCGAAAAAAGGTTCTTTTTCGAAATTTGTACATTTGGGCGGAGAATGGGGCGAATGGGGATATCTTTAAAATTTATACTTTTCTTATCACTTTGTCTGTATCTGAAAATGCTTCTTTCTAATGGCGACTGACAATCGCCTAATATTTAGGCATGTTCACTTTCACAATTTCAGCATTTTATTTATATATAGTAGTCGATTTTAAAGAATGCCCATAAGTATACATTATAGTTTGAAATAGTAAACAACTATAGTAATGTGCATAAAAATATCACAATTTTCGAAATATGGTACTTTGCTTCTATGTAAAGTCGACATCCTTTAATCTGCTGGTAATACTGTGGAATGCACTCCATGGTAGAGGGTATATAAGATTCGGCCCGTCCGAACTTAACGCCTTCTTACTTGTTTTAAATTTTAAGTTTTTCGTGCCAGTAAAACAATTCGGGTAAAATCTAATTTTCTCAATTCTGTGGAAACTATTCCTAAACCACTGTTTCTATGTCACAGAGAAATTCACAACATTTGTAGCCATCGTAGTACTTCTAATTGAACATATAATCAGAAAACACCCGATTTATATTTCCAAAATGAGAGTACAAATATTAAAGAAATTTTCGGGGAATATCAATATCAATAAAAAATCATCAATATCATTTTCGAGTTTAGAAAGCAAAAGGATGCCATAAAATGTTATACATGCATATATCTATATCAATTCAAAGCGAGCAAAATATATATTTAAAAATTTCCCTGCACGGATTACAAATTGAAACCACTGTGCACAGGATGTGTGTCCCCCGCAAGGTGAGTGTTTGTGATTCGCAAAAGCACTGGCACAGTGACTGTGTGGAACTTTGTGTATATGCGTGTCTGTGTGTGCGAGAGCGAGCGAATATATGGTGATATTACAAAGTTTGAATGATACCAAAAGTACAGCGAAAAAATTTTAGTTTGCAAACAAAAATTTAGTTAATGGTTAAAATAAAGCTGCACTCATAAAAAATGTATTAACATAATCGTTATGCCTGACGTGTGCATAATAGATATTTCAACTCGCATTCAAACGCGCGCGCTCACACAAACACACTCCAACACATTCGAAAAAACATACATAGTTACATATCCTGGATCCTTTTATTCACAGAGTGTGCCATGATATGAACATGATGATGGTGATACGCCGGGAGATAATAAAGACTATCATAGCGTTCGTAGAAGTAGCTGTAATAGCGTTAAAGCTAAAAGTATGTTGCTTAATATAACTAAGCTTAACTGTTAAGGTTTAGTTTCGTTTTTTCCCATTTTTTTGCAACCCAAGCCAGCCAACTACCGTCACTCGAGCACTCATCATCGCACACAACCAACCCCTCGCTGTTATCCGGCGAACATACATATGTATCTCCCCGGGCATGTATCCGTTTCTGTGCTGGCGAAAATTCTGTTCGGGGAGATGTGCTGCCAGATAATAAATGTTAAATAAAGATATACGAAATGTGTTGTTCCTTCTCAAATATTGTTGCGGTATAATAATGATAGCAAATGGGTTTTTGTGCCAGCTCAGCACAGTTTGTTTGCTTACGCCAAGTTATTGCTGCATTTCAGCACTTTTGTTATGAATATGTGCACTTTTTTATTGACATTTTAGGGATTTAAAAATTCTATTTGAGGATTGTATACTTTAGGCACGATTACAGAGAACACAATTTCGATGCTAGCTGATGCGAGTTAGTCGTGAGCATGTAAACAATATCTGTGTATGGTTTCAAGCGAAGTCAGTAGAGATATATGCTTATGCATATATCAATTAAAATGTGTAAATATATACAAATAATAGTAAATACCTGGGTATGTTTCAGTTAGTGCCACTAGGGGGTATTTTTAAAATGCCTAGAAATAGATCGATTAAGCAGTAGCACATATTTTGTTTGGCGATATGCTGAAATGGTCTGTTTAAAAAAATTTAAGTATATATGGTATTATTTCAAGTGGCATTTAGCTTCGAAAAATCACGTCTATTTTATGTCTTTTTAAATTTTGCCCCAATAATTATGAACTTTGAAAAATGTCTTTATTTCGCGTATCACTGAATCCATGCGCATACAAATAGAACAGCTTTTAGAATATTTCTCCCAAAATGTAAGTAAAAACAAGTAAAAACGGAGTTAAGTTCTGCCGGGCCGAACTTTATATACCCTCCAACATAGATTGCATTCCACAGAGGTTGTCGGTTTTCGTAGAAGTGCAGTAATATTACAGGAAAATATAAATTTGTTAATATAGCCAAACCAAAATAAATAAAAAAATATTAAAAAAAATAATTTTATAAATAAATATAATATTTTTATTATTTCAAGCCATTATTTATTTCAAATCAAAAAATAAATATACTTTTATTTATATTTTCAAAAAGCTTAAATACCATAAATATTGGTAGATAGTGGGTGCTACAGTTTGTTGTATTTCCATTCTATTTTAATTCCAAAAGTATTACCCCCTTGACGTTTCTACGCAATTAGAATTTTATCGTTCTATTTGATTTATGTGATTTTTTAAGAGCTTGATAACTTTTTTTAAAAAAAAACGCATAAAATTTGCAAAATCTCATCGGTTCTTTATTTGAAACGTTAGATTGGTCCATGACATTTACTTTTTGAAGATAATTTCATTTAAATGTTGACCGCGGCTGCGTCTTAGGTGGTCCATCCGCTTAGTCCAATTTTGGCATTTCCACGTTTTTGAGTAACAGAGACCCAATTGGTGCGAACGGCGACGAATCGAAAATTGGTGGTCATCATTAACACTGGCCGATACAGCTGCGATATTTTCTTCAGTTCGCACTCTACGTAAGCGTGTTGGTGGTTTAATGTCCAACAATGTAAATTTGGTGCGAAATTTAGTCACAATAGCCCGAATAGCCGCTTCAGTGGGTCGATTAAACTGACCATAAAATGGAAGCGCGCAATGAACTTTCTTAACAGAGCACGCATTTTGATAATAAAATTCAATAATTTGCAAGCGTTGTTCGTTTGTAAGACGATTCATGATGAAATGTCAAAGCATACTGAGCATCTTTCTCTTTGACACCATGTCTGAAATCCCACGTGATCTGTCAAATACTAATGCATGAAAATGCTGGTACTATTTTTATCCCTCTGTACCATTGTATCCCTTGAAAGTAAAAAATTTCTAAAAATCCGTTTATTTTCCGTGTCTACGCAGTCAGAGGAGTGTATACTCCGAATTGCATGACTCTAGTTGCGGTCATTTTATTGGTACTATTTTTATCCCCTTTTTCATTTTAACCCCAAAAAATACGAATTTCGAAAAATCTGATTATTTTAAGTATCTACGCAATCAGAGGAATGTATACACCGAATTTCATTATTCCAGGTGTAGCCGTTTGGTTGGTACCATTTTTATCCCTCCGTACCCATTGTATCCCTTGAAAGTACGAATTTGGAAAAAACCTTTTATTTCTCATGTCTTCGTAGTCAAAGGAATGTATACTCCGAATTTCATGACTCTAGCTGCGGTCATTTGGTTTGTACCAGGCCCGTGCACAGGATTTTGCCCTGGGGGGGGGGGGGGGTTTTCATCTACACTCATAAAACAGAGAAAGCTATAATGAGTTAAAATTAAATAAAATTTAGGAAACCAAGTACCTTTTTACTAAATATAAGTAGAATTTTGCTGAAGTTTTCCTAAATCTAAGTAAATTTTTCCTAAAACCAAGTAATTTTTTATTAAATTTAAGCAAAATTTTCCTAAAACTAAGTAAATTTTTACTAAATCTTAGTAAAATTTTGCTGAAAATTTCCTAAAACTAAGTAAATGTTTACTCAAATCAAGTATATATTTACTCAAACTGAGGAAAATTTTGCTGATTTTTTTCCTCAAAACGAGTAAATTGTTACTTAAACTGAGGACAATTTAGTTTATACAAGGAAAAAGGTGAAATTAAAATAAGTTCAATTTATCTAAAAAAATCAAACAAATGGTTTTGCTTCAGAGTATGCAAAACTGATACAAAAAATGACAACATGAAATATTTCTCAAAAGTTTCATGATACCTCTGCCATAAGGAGTTGAGCTATTACTCCATGATTGTTGCGAAGGCAAGATAGGCGCCTTCGCAGTGGTTGTTTAGAATAATTCATTAATTATTTAAGAAATAAGTCTCTGCAAACGAACGAGAATTGCTTCTTAGATTAATTTACTTAAACAATTTCAAATGTTTTTTATAAGTTCATTAATACTTAAATGTATTAAGAACTCGGCATACATTTCAGTAAACATTTTAACTTCATTTTAGGAAAAAACACATTTTTAGTTAAAATTTCCTAAATGGATTTTTTTCCATACAAAAACTTTAGATTTTTTGTTTTTAAGTAAATATACTACACTTTTTCTAGTAAATTAACTATTTACTATGGCTTTGAAAGAAGGAAACTTTACTCATACTTAGTTAATTTTCTAACTTTTTAGGAAATCTTTACTGAACTCGAGTAAACTTGTTGAACTAAATTGTAGTATGAATTTTACTCAGATTTAGGAATGTTATTTTTCTGAGTGTACTTTTACAAAAAATAAAGCAGGTGATTCTGTTAATTATTTTAGTAAATTTACAATTAATGTTCAATTTTTCTCGTTAAGTCTAGTCAGTCTATGGCGCAATGATAAATGACGTTAATTTGATTATGTGTGATTACGTATTTTATTTATTGCCATATTTTATTGCCAGGATCTTCGAGAAATATTTTGATCTTTCGTCCTACAGACATTGTCGGCAAAATTGCATTTCAGTAATCCATCTATCAGCACACTCAAAGGAATATGTCAGTAAAAGAAAGCAGAATGTCTACTGAAAGAGCAGATTCTCCGCTGTTAAAAAAGAGACAGCAGATTTATATCTGCTGATATGGTAAACAGCTGTTTGCTGTTTTTAGCAATATATGTGATACGCATATTGTCCCAAGCTAATATAAAAGGAAATTCGAGCTAAACTCGCTTATGAATGCTTATCTATTTTCATATTTTAATTAACAACAGCCAATTTTAGCAGACTGCAAACTCTTTAACAGTGTGAATGGTGATGTAAGATTGCAGAAAACTGCTGTTATGCCAAAAAACAGCTGTAATAGCAGAAAAGTGTCTGCTGATAGGCAGCATAATTCATTCATAATTCTGAATCATTTCATACACAAATATTCCCCATAATGTCAGCAATCACATGCAAAAGAAATATTTTGGTATTCTCAATATGATCAAAAGTTACGCATGTTTTTCTAAAGATACTTTTCACAATTTTTGACTTTACTACCACTATTTATACTATTTTAGCCTGAGAACTTAGGAATCAAAATGCTATTAGCGCCAAATGATGGAATTTGATAGTATGATATGCCCTAAATCTAGAAAAATGTTTTAAACAAAATCGTTGTCGCGAATTATAACCTTCGGTTTTATGCTGCTCCATTGTTGAACTATTTTATTTATATTATTTTTATGTTCATAGCCACTTATGCAGTCACAAACTAACGTGCGAGGGGATAGCCAAGTTTGGCATCAAAAACTTCATAGCCACATTTAAATATAAGCCAAGGCGTATTTATAAAGGTGATAGCAGGAGCCCAGCTGACTGAAATTACCGAAATTGTCAAATCCCATATATTTTGCTTTGACAGTATGGCTCACCATTCAAAAAATTATTTGTATTTTGTTGTTGCCGAATTTGTTGTTGTTCTAGTGCTATCACCTGTATAGATATGCCTTGATATAAGCCCTCGATATATATTTTGAAGAAATATTACACAAAAAACGATTAAATTCCTCTGCGATAAACCCTTCAGTCCCGCATGTTTTCTATGATAAATGCAGAAAAGTGGATATGCTTTTTGACAAAGTATGGGTCTAAATAGGACGTCTAAAGAGTTTTGGGGTTTTTAATTTATATAAGACATGAGTAACAGGATGTTTACTCAAAATTTTTATACGCATATTCCTATTAAATAAAAAATATTTGGAAATGTTTCTTCATTTTTATAATCTTAAATATGTATAAATTCGAATAACAAATATAGTTTTTTTGTATTCGATGAAATGCAAGAAGAAACAACTTTTAATTCCTAGAAACCTAATAATTGGTATTTTAGAGTTTCGTTTTCCTACGGAGATCCAAGTTACTGAATTTGTTGTACGTCATCAGTTGTTGTAAATGAACAAAGAGAAATAAGTTTATGTATATTAAACAGTTTTCTTCGTTTGTCGAAATGGATTTGTGTTATAATTGCAAACTCCCAAAACATTGGAAGTAACAGAAACCGTTGTTGTTGCATATGTGTTGAAAATAGGACACATCGGTTCAGATTTAAATACAGCTCCATAAAAATATCCAATCGGAAATGTTACATCTTAGCGCTTTACAAGCATCAAGCAAATTATCTGCTTTTATTAAGAATATTTTAGATTTCATTATGATATCATAGTGATTCTTATCTACAAATTACTAAACAATTTTGTTATTAAATTTACAAACTTTTATTGCAGTGCACAATTAAAAGTTCATAAGATATAGCTCTAGTCGAATGTCAAGAAGTGGTATCGGTTAATAAAAATTAAAATTTTCCGAACAATTTGGTATCCATTAGCGAAATTAGCACTACACAATCTTGAAATTGACACAATTCGTTTAGTTTGTTTGTATTTTTCATAACCTTTGTCCGAAATTCAAGAAAGTGTCCACGATTTTTTATGTGTTTTCATGATTTTACTGCAAAATTACCATTTCAGACAAGTTATTTTAAAAAGACCTTAAAAATTCTATATTTTATTGCTTCAGAATGTCAGAAGGTTTTAAAAAGTATATGTTCGAAACCTCTCTGGGGGGGGTTTGAACCCCCAAAACCCCCCCCCCCCTGCGCACGGCCCTGGTTTGTACTATTTGGTTGGTAACTCGCAGGGGTAAGAGCATTCATGTATATATATGCCAGCCATGATAAAATGGTGTAAATTCTACCCATTTTTTGCGACCTTGAAAGTCGCAGGGGACCAAAGCCACCCCCGAAGGTTTGCCAGACACGCATTTTTTTCTTTCTAAAAACAAATAATAAATATATAATACATATCCTAAAAGTTTAAGCAGTGATACTTATAGTGTAACCAAACACGTGGCTGGTTCCCGGACTATAACTATTCAACTAGGGGAATGTACACACCGAATTTCGTATTTCTAGCTGTTGTCGTTTAATATGAACAATTTTTAGCCCCATTTTTGCCCCATTTCACCCCCTACAAATAAAAATCACCTTATGGTGCACGTTTTTGTTATTGGGCGAATGTGCATACCCAATATCAAATAAGTACAAGTGGAGATATTGAAAAAATATGATTAAATACTCTAAAATATTAGGGATTATTATGGGTATTTTTAGATAGATCGTAGATAAATCCTATACTAGCTTAAAAAATGTTCGTTGTGGGTTACAATTTATAATAAATAATATTAAATATTAATATTGAATATACAGTTTCTACATCTTTTCTTCCTTACAAGCCTTTATCCCATGTTGGTCTGCACAAAATTGTTCCATCAAATATTGATACATTGCAAAATCGCTATAGAATGCATAGAATTCATTATTTCCTAATAACTTAAATTAGATTTAATTCTCGAAAATTCTTAATTAATGGCAAATTCATTAAATGAATTCTAATTACAAAATTGTATACTCGACAAATAAGATTAAAAATTAAAGTCAACATCAGTCGTCGTCTATTAGCTGTAAAACAGCAGAAATATCTATCATCTTTTCCCGGTAATTTCTTATTTAATTAACTTTTTGTCGGTCCATTTCACTCGTAGTACCCGTGGCACGGCAAAAGGCATTTCAATTGAAACACATCCATTACGAATCACTTTAATAATAGCAAATGAACGCAAGATAAAATATCGATAACAAAAAATTGGCTGGCTGGCTGCCTGGCTGTGTAACCTGTACCGATTTAATAGCTATCTTTTCCGCATCAAAAACTCATTTTGTGTTTATGAGCTGTTCGTTTTTGTTTCCTGTGTTTTTCTGTTTCTTCTTCATCTCAAGCTCACATCGCCGACTTAATTAAGAGAAGCGATGAAATTGAGAGCATGTTTTCCGCACTTTACAATATCGTAAAATTAACTTTTCATAGTCTTGCATGGAACTCATACAGCTCGTGCGGTATGGTGGGTGATTTAATGTTCGTACGAATGAAAAAAAAAGAAAGAAAAATATATTTTTCTTGATTTCAGTGTAATTAGTTTGGGCATTTTATTTTCGTTCTTGTTTTTTCCGAGTTTATTTCTTCGTTTGTACGTTTCTCCTAGACTACAAGATATCACTTTGTGTCCAAGAGGAAAGTAAAACAATTTTCGTGCCGAGCTTGGACTGCAAAATAAGAAAATATTTCAAACACGTTTTAAAAGCATAAATTACTTGGCTTTTAGTTTAAATAACATACGAGTATATAAATATATGTTGTGAATGTGCTCGGATGCTTTTCGGATGCTTTCTTGGAAAATTACAAGAATTTACCGCACAAAAAATGTAATTTTATGGTAGGATTTCTTTTGCTTCGTGGCCGGTTTTGCGAGGGAAAACTTTTGGTAAATCACATTTTAAATTCAGTTTATATTTCATTCATTTAGACAACGACTCAAGTACAACTACACACAAGACACATACACACACATACCACTTGCTGACGTTGTGCTGCTGTGCTGGTGTTGAGGGCTGAGTGGCAGTGGTCTTCGTTAGACACCACAAGTGAAGGACCACAGTCTTTATGGACTTTACATCCACATACAAATACACCAACACACATTAGTGTGTACGTTTTCTTTTCAATACTGCTGCGTACATACGAATTTATGTGTGATTGTGTTATTTACAGACAGTCTATTTAACCTGGGGCGTTTCAGTTGGCAGTTCATGATGACGGATTTTGTAGTCCCGGTCTCGTACGACGGAAGCGATGTATGTATGTGCATGTCATGTCATTTCCACAACCGTGAAATGCATAGTGCCAAAAATACTTGAAACATTGTTTAGCAGCAGCTCGTCCGAGACTGTGTCTTGTAATGAAACTCTTGAGTACTGAACTAAGACCCAGCCTATGGAAACCCTACAATTTATTTAATGCATACAGGGCTTGAATATTGCTCAGGTCATATAATTCTATTTGTCAGAATTATTAGGGTGTTTGGTTATAGTACTTCCAAATTAATATCGATTGTCATACATTTTAGTTTGAGGATAAAATAATTTTGGCCTTCTTTTTCTACTTTTAAAATGTGGAAAAAATTTCAATTCACGTTTTGGAGTAAACAAATCTGAGTTCTTGTACTAAACGTATCCTGTCTGAACAAGGCTGTAATTTCAACAACTTCTTTCCTGCAAATAAAATGTTTATCTCGTTGGCTATGTCAAGAAGGAAAATCGCCGCATATGGAATTCTGAGAACGCACACGTGACTATTGAGAAGCCAATGCATCCACACAACAACGGGTTACTGTTTGGTGTGGATTTTGGGCTGGCGGCATCATTGACCCATGTACTGCAAAATGGGGTTGATCGGATGATGTACTGCCGAACCCGTTGTGGTAGTCATATGAATGATATTGTGTTCTATTATTAAATGACAAAGATAAACCCCTCCATCGAAACCAGAAATTAAAAAAAATAGTCAGTACTTTTTATAGCCGATTCCAATTTAATACAAATGGCCATCCAATTTACAATATTAATGCTTTAGAACCTCATCTTACATCGGATATTGAATTTAAGATCTTATAAAAATATTTTTTGAAAATTAATAGTCCACAAGGTGAACTAAAACAAGTAAGAAGGCGTTAAGTTCGGCCGGGCCGAATCTTATATACCCTCCACCACGGAGTGCATTCCACAGTATTACTAGCAGATTAAAGGATGTCGACATAGAAGTGCAGAACCATATTACGAAAATTGTGATATGCACATTACTATATTTCAATACTATTTCAAACTATAATGTATACTTATGCGCACTGTTTAAAATCGACTACTATATATAAATAAAATGCTGAAATTGTGAAAATGCATTGTCAGTCGCCATTAGAAGGAAGCATTTCCAGATACACCCAAAGTGATAAGAAAAGTATAAATTTTAAAGATATCCCCATTCTCCGCCCAATTGTACAAATTTCGAAAAAAAACCTTTTTTCGAGTCTTCATAGTCAGAATGTATACACCGAATTTCATGATTTCAACTTCAGCGGTTTGGTAGGTTCCATTTGTATCCCTCTTTTTAATTATATCCCTTAAAAGTACGAATTTCGAAAAATCCCGCTATTTTGCGTGTCTATGCAATTAGAGGGATGCACACACCGAATTTCATGATTCTAGCTGTTGTCGTATCATTGGTACCATATTTTATCCCTTTTTGTCCCATTTCGCAAGCTAAAACTTTTATTTTCTTTGTGGTGCTTCCAAGCTACAAGAGGAATGTCCGCAACAAATTTTAACTGTATGAAAATAAGAAATTTAATTAATAAGCCAAGGCTACCAATATTTGTATACTATATATATAATGGATATAACACTTCAATTCATAAAGTAAATATAAGGGAGCAATCATAAATACCTTAAATATTGGGGGATAGAGAGCGTATTTTCAGCTACTATATTTTTATTTTGAAAATACCTTTTCTCTCACGTACGCAGGAAAAAATATTTTACATGGCTATGCAGTCAGAGGAATGTATACACCGAATTCCATGATTCTATCAGCGGCTATTTTGTTTGTACCATTTTTATCCCCTTTTTCCAATTTTGCCCCCTCAAGAGTACTCTCTTTATTTTACGTATCTACACAATTAGAGGGACGTACTCACTGAATTTCATCATTCTAGCTGTATTCGTTTAGTTGGTACTATTTCTATCCCCTGTAGCCATTGTATCTATTGAAAGTACGAATTTGAAAAAAACGTTTTATTTTTCGTGTCTACACAGTCAGAGGAATATATACTCCGAATTTCATGATTCTAGCTGCTGTCATTTGGTAGGTACTATTTTTATCCCCTTTTGAACCCCAAAAAGTACGAATTTTTGAAAGTTCTTTTATTTTACGTGTCTACGCAATCAGAGGAATGTATAAATCGAATTTCATTATTCTAGGTGCAGCCGTTAGGTTGGTACTATTTTCATCCCTCTATCCCCATTTAATCCCTTAAAAGTACGAATTTAGAAAAAATACTTTTATATTATGTATCTACTCTATTAGAGGAATGTACACGCCAAATTTCGTGTTTCTATCTGTTGTCGTTTGATAGGTACCATTTTTATCCCTTTTAGTCCCATTTCGCCCCCTACAAATAAAAATCACTCTATGGTGCCTTTTATGCTATAGAGGGAATGAGCATTGCAAATATCAACTAAATACAAGCTAATATGTTCAAAAAACATGCTGAAATACTCTAAATATTAGGGGTATTTTCAGTCCTTGTGAGGGAAAAATTTTTCCCTCTGGGCCGATTTCGTCCACTTTCAATCCCAACTGATCTACAACCATAAGACACATTTAGGAAAAATTTGAACCTCCTAGCTCATTTCATTCGGCCGCTATCGTGCTTTCAACAGACAGACGGACAGACGGACAGACGGACATGGCTATATCGTCTTAGAATTTTACCACGAGCCAGAATATATATACTTTATGGGGTCTCCGATGAATATTTCAAGGTGTTACAAACGGAATGACAAAGTGAATATACCCCCATCCTGGAGGTGGAGGGTATAAAAAGAGAAAATACCAATCCTCTCTCTAAACAGCTCTAGCACATAGACTTTGTCTGAATCCTTAAAACGATAAAAACACTCAGTAAAAATAAATATTTGTAGTTGCCAAATATAAGTTGCACCAAATAATATCACTAGCCTATTCAATTAGGTGTAGTTGTAAAAAAAAGGTTACCCACTCTATCTATTTCCTATCTTTAATAGACGTGCCATTCCAAATTTTGGATTGCCACTAAGTACAGTCAGGTCTTTAGATTACATTATGCAACAAAAATTTCTTCGTTGGGCTGTGTATAACATTTCCTTATTTATTTTGGTTTTCTAAACTCGAAAACAATACTAAATAAATTTATAGATATTTTTTTAATTCATTGCTAAACTTCCAATTTGCACCAAAGTTCCTAAAATTTTTACTCTAACTCTGCACATAAAAGGCTAATGACACCCTCTGTTAAAAATTGAAAAATATTTTTTTCTCAAAAATTCACGAATAAAATCATAGAAAATCAAGAAAAAATCTGTTTTGATAGCTAAAAGTCTAAAGCAGAAAATAATGTCTACATTTGTCTATTGACAAATGTAGAATTTATGACACTTTTTGTAGACAGCAAAAGTTTATATTTTTAATTTTTGTTTAAATAGCGAGAAAACCCCCTTCACAAATTACTTAACAAACTACGTTCTTTTATTTTATAATTGCTGACATCTTAACGATCAAATCTAGGCCTATTTGAAGATATTCAATGAATAAATGTAGAATTTATGGTCCCTCTTTTTGAAGTACATGTCGTTCTTATGACTAAATCAATTTAAGCAAAGACGGGGCAAAAATGGGACACGGTTTTATGAAACTCCTTTGCTTCTCCAATAAGGGTCATAATTTCTATATGTATAAATAGATTTTCTTCAATTATGGCATGACAAAATTTAAAAAATCATAATTTTTAGTAATTTGTTGACATCTACAAAGATTGTCTTAACTTATACAATTATTCATAGTTCTTTTATATATACAAACTATATTTTCTTTTTCGGGGACTGTTCCTACAACACTGCTTCTATGTGAAAGTTTGTACCATTCTAATTACCTTTAACTAAACATATAAGCTGACCGAATCTAATATACCGTCCACCATGGATTACACTCCACAGAGCCCGTCGATTTTACAGAAGTGCTCTAACATTACATGGAATTGTTAATTTTTTTAAATATAGCCAAAACAAACAAATGGAAATGTTAAAAAATATAAATAAATATACAATTTTAATTATATTAAACCACGCTTATAAGTCATTGCTACCATTTCATTTATACTATATAGATCGAAATAATACTTCAAGTCAGTCCAAAAACGAAAACAGCAATCTTCAAAGAAAATACCATAAATATTGGGGGATGGTTGATGCATTTGCTCCTACAGCCGTTTAATTGGTTCTATTTCTATTCTATATTAATACAAAAAAATTGTAAATCTCTTACGTACGCAGGGCAAAGTAACCTAACTTCATGACTTTTATCACTTCTCTCTTTTTTTCATTAAAAGTAAAAAAATAAAGTACGAATTTGGAAAAATCTTTTAATTTTTCGTGTCCATGTAATTAGAGGAATCCATGATTCTTGCTGCGGCCATTTGGACGGTATCATTTCTATCCACTTTTACCCCCATAAGAGTACTATTTTCGAAAATCTCTTTCGTTACGTGTATACGTAATTAGAGCAATGTACACAACGAATTTCATCATTCTTTCATCTCCGTATAGTGGGTACTATTTTTTACTATTTTGGAAAAACATTTTTATATTTTGAGTCTACGCAGTCGGAGGAATGTATACACCGAGTTGCGTGATTCTAGCTGCGGACATTTGGTTGGTAGAACTTTTATCCCCGTTATTCCTTCAGAATCAGATGAATGTATACACCGAATTTCATTATTCTAGGTGCCCCGTTTGGTTTGTACCATTTTTATCCATCTGTTTCCATTTTACCCCTTAAAAGTACGAGTTTGGAATAAATACTTTTATATTATATTATATTATTATATTATTTATATTATATATATTAGAGGAATTTCGTGTTTGTATCTGTTGTCGTTTGATACGAACCATTTTTATCCATTTTTGACCCATTCCACCGCCAACAAATAAGAATGACTTTATGGTGCACTTTTTTTTTTGTTAAAAGGGCATGAGCATATCCAATATCAAGTAAATATAAGTAGACATATCTATATATATAAACAAGTAAGGAAAGGCTAAAGTCGGGCGGGGCCGACTATATAATACCCTACACCACTCCCTCGTATGTATCTCGCTTTGATTACTAAACCCACGTATTTTATGGAAGCAATTTTATGTAGTTCATAAAAATTATACAGTTACTATAAATTCATCTTTAGTCATATTTAACGTATATTGTACAGACAAATACAAATTATACAGTAGTGATAGGATGAATCGGACCGACATTTTAAAAGGGGGCCGATAACAACATTTTGGGTCTGGTCCAAAACATGGGCCTATATATTTCTCATTCACGGTAGGTATTCCTAGTTGAAAAATATCATGATCTGCAAAATTTGATGAAGATACGATGGAAGATGTAGTTTCTAGAGCTGTAATAGATCAGATTGGGCCCCATTTGGGTTATAACAAAGTATGGACATATGTGCATCTCCCAAACAAGTAAGGAAAGGCTAAAGACGGACGGACTTTCCATCACATTACAATTCAATTCGGTAAAAAATTGAAATCGGGAAGGATTTTTGCATCCTGTAAATGTATGTGTTTGACAAAAAATGTTAAATCGGAAAGGACATTTGTATGGGGGTATATTGAAACTTGGAACGATGTGACCCGCTTTCACCATGTCTGTTTATTGGTGAAATATAATATGTAAAATTTGGCCAAAATCGGTTAAACATTCCGGAGCGACATATGTATGGTGGCTATATCTAAATCTGAACCGATGTTACCCAATTTTTGCATACGTGTTTCTAGTACGATTATAAGATGTTCTGCAAAATTTAAAGAAAATCGGATACAATATGTCGTTTCTAGAGCGGAAAATGTTAAATCGGGAGCGACATATGTATGGGGGCTATATCTAAATCTGAACCGATGTTACCCAATTTTTGCATACGTGTTTCTAGTACGATTATAAGATGTTCTGCAAAATTTAAAGAAAATCGGATACAATATGTCGTTTCTAGAGCGGAAAATGTTAAATCGGGAGCGACATATGTATGGGGGCTATATCTAAATCTGAACCGATCTTACCCAATTTTTGCATACGTGTTTCTAGTTCGATTATAAGATGTTCTGCAAAATTTAAAGAAAATCGGGTACAATATGTCGTTTCTAGAGCGGAAAATGTCAAATCGGGAGCGACATATGTATGGGGGCTATATCTAAATCTGAACCGATCTTACCCAATTTTTGCATACGTGTTTCTAGTTCGATTATAAGATGTTCTGCAAAATTTAAAGAAAATCGGGTACAATATGTCGTTTCTAGAGCGGAAAATGTCAAATCGGGAGCGACATATGTATGGGGGCTATATCTAAATCTGAACCGATCTTACCCAATTTTTGCGTACGTGTTTCTAGTTCGATTATAAGATGTTCTGCAAAATTTAAAGAAAATCGGGTACAATACGTCGTTTCTAGAGCGGAAAATGTCAAATCGGGAGCGACATTTGTATGGGGGCTATATCTAAATCTGAACCGATTTCCTCCAAATTCAATACCGATGGTCCTTGGCCGGAAAAAATAACTTCTGCCAAGTTTCATGATAATCGGACAACAATTGCGACCTGTAGAGTGCGAACAAGCTTAGATGGACAGCAGACGGACAGACGGACAGACGGACAGACGGACAGACGGACAGACGGACAGACGGACAGACGGACGGACAGACAGACATCGGTAAATCGATTCAGCTGGTGATTCTAAGCCGATCCGTATACTTAAAGGTGGGTCTAGCTCAATTATTTCTTGGTGTTACAAACATTTGGCGCGAAACTAACTTATAATACCCTAGTCCACGAAGTGGTGTAGGGTATAAAGAGTTGCGTTACTGACTGACTGACTGACTGACTGACTGACTGACTGACTTATCATTGACCAGCCCCCAGACCAAACGGCTGAAGCCAGGGTCATGAAATTTTCAGGGTAGTTCCCAAATATGACGTAGACGTCGACTAAGAAAGGGTTTTACGAAATTCGTACTTTTAGGGGATAACATGGCCCAAAAAGGGATAAATATCGAACCTTCGTCCTGACTAAACGGCAGTAGCTATAAACATGAAATTCGGTGAGTTCCTTGCAATAACCATGCAGACGAGCTACAAATAGGGATTTTTCGAAATTTGTACTTTTAAGGGACGAGCGGGACAAAAAGGGATAAAAATGGTACCAACTAAAGTATTACAGCTAGAAACGTGAAATTTGGTATGTAAATTCCTCTGACCATATAGAAACGAAGTAAAATGGAATTTTTCGAAATTTGTACTTTTAAGGGACGAGCGGGACAAAAAGGGATACAAATGGTACCAACTAAAGTATTACAGCTAGAAACGTGAAATTTGGTATGTAAATTCCTCTGACCATACAGTAACGAAGTAAAATTGGATTTTTCGAAATTTGTACTTTTAAGGGACGAGCGGGACAAAAAGGGATAAAAATGGTACCAACTAAAGTATTACAGCTAGAAACGTGAAATTTGGTATGTAAATTCCTCTGACCATATAGAAACGAAGTAAAATGGGATTTTTCGAAATTTGTACTTTTAAGGGACGAGCGGGACAAAATGGGATAAAAATAGTACCAACTAAAGTATTACAGCTAGAAACGTGAAATTTGGTATGTAAATTCCTCTGACCATATAGAAACGAAGTAAAATGGGATTTTTCGAAATTTGTACTTTTAAGGGACGAGCGGGATAAAAATGGTACCAACTAAAGTATTACAGCTAGAAACTTGAAATTTGGTATGTAAATTCCTCGGACCATATAGAAACGAAGTAAAATTGGATTTTTCGAAATTTGTACTTTTAAGGGACGAGCGGGATAAAAATGGTACCAACTAAAGTATTACAGCTAGAAACTTGAAATTTGGTATGTAAATTCCTCTGACCATATAGTAACGAAGTAAAATTGGATTTTTCGAAATTTGTACTTTTAAGGGACGAGCGGGACAAAAAGGGATAAAAATGGTACCAACTGAAGTATTACAGCTAGAAACGTGAAATTTGGTATGTAAATTCCTCTGACCATATAGAAACGAAGTAAAATTGGATTTTTCGAAATTTGTACTTTTAAGGGACGAGCGGGACAAAAAGGGATACAAATGGTACCAACTAAAGTATTACAGCTAGAAACGTGAAATTTGGTATGTAAATTCCTCTGACCATACAGTAACGAAGTAAAATTGGATTTTTCGAAATTTGTACTTTTAAGGGACGAGCGGGACAAAAAGGGATAAAAATGGTACCAACTAAAGTATTACAGCTAGAAACGTGAAATTTGGTATGTAAATTCCTCTGACCATATAGAAACGAAGTAAAATGGGATTTTTCGAAATTTGTACTTTTAAGGGACGAGCGGGACAAAATGGGATAAAAATAGTACCAACTAAAGTATTACAGCTAGAAACGTGAAATTTGGTATGTAAATTCCTCTGACCATATAGAAACGAAGTAAAATGGAATTTTTCGAAATTTGTACTTTTAAGGGACGAGCGGGACAAAAAGGGATACAAATGGTACCAACTAAAGTATTACAGCTAGAAACGTGAAATTTGGTATGTAAATTCCTCTGACCATATAGAAACGAAGTAAAATGGGATTTTTCGAAATTTGTACTTTTAAGGGACGAGCGGGACAAAATGGGATAAAAATAGTACCAACTAAAGTATTACAGCTAGAAACGTGAAATTTGGTATGTAAATTCCTCTGACCATATAGAAACGAAGTAAAATGGAATTTTTCGAAATTTGTACTTTTAAGGGACGAGCGGGACAAAAAGGGATACAAATGGTACCAACTAAAGTATTACAGCTAGAAACGTGAAATTTGGTATGTAAATTCCTCTGACCATACAGTAACGAAGTAAAATTGGATTTTTCGAAATTTGTACTTTTAAGGGACGAGCGGGACAAAAAGGGATAAAAATGGTACCAACTAAAGTATTACAGCTAGAAACGTGAAATTTGGTATGTAAATTCCTCTGACCATATAGAAACGAAGTAAAATGGGATTTTTCGAAATTTGTACTTTTAAGGGACGAGCGGGACAAAATGGGATAAAAATAGTACCAACTAAAGTATTACAGCTAGAAACGTGAAATTTGGTATGTAAATTCCTCTGACCATATAGAAACGAAGTAAAATGGGATTTTTCGAAATTTGTACTTTTAAGGGACGAGCGGGATAAAAATGGTACCAACTAAAGTATTACAGCTAGAAACTTGAAATTTGGTATGTAAATTCCTCTGACCATATAGAAACGAAGTAAAATTGGATTTTTCGAAATTTGTACTTTTAAGGGACGAGCGGGATAAAAATGGTACCAACTAAAGTATTACAGCTAGAAACTTGAAATTTGGTATGTAAATTCCTCTGACCATATAGTAACGAAGTAAAATTGGATTTTTCGAAATTTGTACTTTTAAGGGACGAGCGGGACAAAAAGGGATAAAAATGGTACCAACTGAAGTATTACAGCTAGAAACGTGAAATTTGGTATGTAAATTCCTCTGACCATATAGAAACGAAGTAAAATTGGATTTTTCGAAATTTGTACTTTTAAGGGACGAGCGGGACAAAAAGGGATACAAATGGTACCAACTAAAGTATTACAGCTAGAAACGTGAAATTTGGTATGTAAATTCCTCTGACCATACAGTAACGAAGTAAAATTGGATTTTTCGAAATTTGTACTTTTAAGGGACGAGCGGGACAAAAAGGGATAAAAATGGTACCAACTAAAGTATTACAGCTAGAAACGTGAAATTTGGTATGTAAATTCCTCTGACCATATAGAAACGAAGTAAAATGGGATTTTTCGAAATTTGTACTTTTAAGGGACGAGCGGGACAAAATGGGATAAAAATAGTACCAACTAAAGTATTACAGCTAGAAACGTGAAATTTGGTATGTAAATTCCTCTGACCATATAGAAACGAAGTAAAATGGGATTTTTCGAAATTTGTACTTTTAAGGGACGAGCGGGATAAAAATGGTACCAACTAAAGTATTACAGCTAGAAACTTGAAATTTGGTATGTAAATTCCTCTGACCATATAGTAACGAAGTAAAATTGGATTTTTCGAAATTTGTACTTTTAAGGGACGAGCGGGACAAAAAGGGATAAAAATGGTACCAACTGAAGTATTACAGCTAGAAACGTGAAATTTGGTATGTAAATTCCTCTGACCATATAGAAACGAAGTAAAATTGGATTTTTCGAAATTTGTACTTTTAAGGGACGAGCGGGACAAAAAGGGATAAAAATGGTACCAACTAAAGTATTACAGCTAGAAACGTGAAATTTGGTACGTAAATTCCTCTGACCATATAGAAACGAAGTAAAATTGGATTTTTCGAAATTTGTACTATTAAAGGGACAAAAAGGGATAAAAATGGTACCAACTAAAGAATTACAGCTAGAAACGTGAAATTTGGTATGTAAATTCCTCTGACCATATAGAAACGAAGTAAAATTGGATTTTTCGAAATTTGTACTTTTAAAGGACGAGCGGGACAAAAAGGGATAAAAATGGCACCAACTAAAGTATTACAGCTAGAAACGTGAAATTTGGTATGTAAATTCCTCTGACCATATAGAAACGAAGTATAATTGGATTTTTCGAAATTTGTACTTTTAAGGGACGAGCGGGACAAAAAGGGATAAAAATGGTACCAACTAAAGTATTACAGCTAGAAACGTGAAATTTGGTATGTAAATTCCTCTGACCATACAGTAACGAAGTAAAATTGGATTTTTCGAAATTTGTACTTTTAAGGGACGAGCGGGACAAAAAGGGATAAAAATGGTACCAACTAAAGTATTACAGCTAGAAACGTTAAATTTGGTATGTACATTCCTCTGACCATATAGAAACGAAGTAAAATGGGATTTTTCGAAATTTGTACTTTTAAGGGACGAGCGGGACAAAATGGGATAAAAATAGTACCAACTAAAGTATTACAGCTAGAAACTTGAAATTTGGTATGTAAATTCCTCTGACCATATAGTAACGAAGTAAAATTGGATTTTTCGAAATTTGTACTTTTAAGGGACGAGCGGGACAAAAAGGGATAAAAATGGTACCAACTGAAGTATTACAGCTAGAAACGTGAAATTTGGTATGTAAATTCCTCTGACCATATAGAAACGAAGTAAAATGGGATTTTTCGAAATTTGTACTTTTAAGGGACGAGCGGGACAAAAAGGGATAAAAATAGTACCAACTAAAGTATTACAGCTAGAAACGTGAAATTTGGTATGTAAATTCCTCTGACCATATAGAAACGAAGTAAAATTGGATTTTTCGAAATTTGTACTTTTAAGGGACGAGCGGGACAAAAAGGGATAAAAATGGTACCAACGAAAGTATTACAGCTAGAAACGTGAAATTTGGTATGTAAATTCCTCTGACCATATAGTAACGAAGTAAAATTGGATTTTTCGAAATTTGTACTTTTAAGGGACGAGCGGGACAAAAAGGGATAAAAATGGTACCAACTAAAGTATTACAGCTAGAAACGTGAAATTTGGTATGTAAATTCCTCTGACCATATAGAAACGAAGTAAAATAAGATTTTTCGAAATTTGTACTTTTAAGGGACGAGCGGGACCAGGCCCGTGTGCAGGATTTTCCCCTGGGGGGGGTTTTCATCTACACTCAAAAAAAAATTTCCCCATAATGAGTTAAAATTAACTAAAATTTAGGAAACCAAGTACATTTTTACTAAATAAGTAGAATTTTGCTGAAATTTTCCTAAATCTAAGTAAATTTTTCCTAAAAACAAGTAATTTTTTACTAAATTTAAGCAAAATTTTCCTAAAACTAAGTAAATTTTAGTAAAATTTTGCTGAAAAAAAAATTTCCTAAAACCTAGTAAATGTTTTCAAATCAAGTAAATTTTTACTCAAACTGAGGGCAATTTTGCTGATTTTTTCCTCAAAACGAGTAAATTTTTAACTTAAACTGAGGAAAATTTTATTTTATACAAGAAAAAATGTGAAATTAAAATAAGTTATTTTTAACTAAAAAATCAAACAAATAGTTTTGATTCAGAGTATGCAAAACTGATACAAAAAATGACAACATGAAATATTTCTCAAAAGTTTCATGATACCTCTGCCATAAAGAGTTGAGCTATTACGCCATGATTGTTACGAAGGCAAAATAGGCGCCTTCGCAGTGGTTGTTTAGAATAATTCATAAAGTATTTAAGAAATAAGTCTCTGCAAACGAACGAGAATTGCTTCTTAGATTAATATTCAAGATTTTTTAACAATTTCAAATGTTTTTTATAAATTCATTAATACCTAAATGTATGAAGAACTCGGCATAAATTTCAGTAAACATTTTAACTTCATTTTAGGAAAAAATACATTTTTAAGTTAAAGTAAATTTTAATTTTTTCCATTCCAAAAATTTCAGATTTTTTTACTTTTCTCATTGTCAGCAAAATTGCATTTCAGTAATCCATCTATCAGTACATTCAAAGGAATATGTCAGTAAAAGAAAGCAGAAAGTCTACTGAAAGAGCAGATTTTCTGCTGTTAAAAAAGAGACAGCAGACTTGTATCTGCTGAGATGGTAAACAGCCATTTGCGCATTTTGTCCCAAGCTAATATAAAAGAAAATTCGAGCTAAACTCGCTTATGAACGCTTATCTATTTTTATATTTTAATTAACAACAGCAAATTTTAGCAGACTGCAAACTCTTTAGCAGTGTGAATGGTGATGTAAGATTGCAGAAAACTGCTGTAATAGCAGAAAGTGCCTGCTGATAGACAGCAGACAATCGCTGCTATTTTATCGAGGGCTTATATTCATAAGTGGCTATGAAAAAAACATAAATTTTCAGGAGAGCGAAAAAACTGATTTTCTCCTTAATTTGAAGAGAAATTATTAATCGCTCTTCTACAGTTTAATCTAAAGAGGATTACTAATTGCTACGATTAAAAAGTTTTCGAAATTTCCTATTATTCGTGGTTTCATGGTTCATAGCCACTTTTGCACGTTTAAAATTGAGCACTATGAATGTTGAAATAAGAATAAGATTTATTGTAAACTCCATAACTTGTTGCATGAAATCTTGACAATGTTGTATAGAAAACGCTTTTTCTGTGATGTACACATCGAATTTAAAGATTCCAGCTTCATCCGTCAGATTGGTCGATTGTAACATATATGTAGCCAGTCGCGAAAATCGCTGCAATTGATGAAAAATCCAAAATTCGCCGTTGCAATTCCTTATATTTTAACTTTCTTCATTCATAATTCTGAAACTATTCATACACAAGTATTCCCCAAGAAGTCAGCAATAACATGCCAAAGAAATATTTTGGTATTCTCAATATAAAAAAAATTAACGGCGGTTTTTCTAAATATACTTTTCACAATTTTTGACTTTACAGCCACCATTTTTCCTATTTTAGCCTGATAACTGGGGAATCAAATGCTATTAACGCGAAATGATGGAATTTGATAGTACGATATGCCTTAAATCTAGAATAATGTTTTAAACAAAATCGTTGTAGCGAATTATATCCTTCGGTTTTATGCTCTCCATTGTTGACATATTTTGTTTCTATTATTTTTATGTTCATTGCCACTTATGCAGTCACAAACTAACGTGCGAGAGGATAGCCAAATCAGAAATAAAAAATGGCTTTAGAAAAAATCTTTTCCAAATTTTCCAGATGACATCCAAATCTGAGAATAGTTGGGCATCAAAAACTCATTTTCGAGCAAATGGTTCATATCCACTTTTGAATATAAACCCTCGATATATATTTTGAAGAAATATTACACAAAAAAACGATCAAATTCCTCGGCGATAAACCATTCAGTCCCTCATTTTTTCTATGATAAATGCAGAAAATTGGATATGCTTTTTGACGAAGTATGGGTCTAAATAGGATGTTTAAAGAGTTTTGGGGTTTTTAATTTATACAGGACATGAGTAACAGGATGTTTACTCAAAATCTTTATACGCATATTCCGATTAAATAAAAAATATTTGGAAATGTTTCTTCATTTTTATAATCTTAAACATGTATAAATTCAATTAACAAATACAGTTTTTTGTATTCGATGAAATGCAAGAAGAAACAACTAGATATTTTAATTCCAAAAAACCAAATAACTGGTATTTTAGAGCATCGTTTTCCTACGTAGATCCAAGTTACTGAATTTGTTGTTTCTCTTTTGACTAATACTTGCTACATATGTACAAAAAATACTAACTCTGAAAAATATTAGACATAAGTGATAAATATAACAAAAATTTTAGTAAGTTAAAACTCATTTCTTCATTTGTCGAAATGGATTTGTATTATAATTGCAAACTCCCAAAACATTGGAAGTAACAGAAAACGTTGTTGTTGCATCTGTGATGAAAATAGGACACATCGGTTCATATTTAGATACAGCTCCATAAAAATGTCCAATCGCAAATGTTACATCGCTCTAGCGCTCTACAAGCATCAAAAAAAATATTTGCTTTTATTAAGAATATTTTAGATTTCATTATGATTCTTATCTACACTTTTTTAAAATTACTAAACGATTTTGTTATTAAATTTCCAAACTTTTATTGCAGTACATAATTAAAAGTTCATAAGATATAGCTCAAGTCGAATGTCAAGAAGTGGTATCGGTTAATAAAAATGAAAATTTTCCGAACAATTGGGTGTCCATTAGCGAAATTAGTACTACACAATCTTGAAATTGGCACAATTCGTTTAGTTTGTTTGTATTTTTCATAACCTTTGTCCGAAATTCAAGAAAGATACCACGATTTTTCTATGTATTTTTCGTGTTTTCATGATTTTACTGCAAAATTACCATTTCAGACGAGTTATTTTAAAAAAATCTTAAAAATTCTATATTTTATTGCTTCAGAAAGTCTAGAAGGTTTTAAAAAGTATATGTTCGAAACCTCTCTGGGATTTGGATTTTTCGAAATTTGTACTTTAAAGGGGCGAGCGGGATAAAAATGGTATCACCTAAAGTATTACAGCTAGGATCGTGTAATTTGGTATGTACATTTCTCTGACCATATAAAAACGAAGTAAAATTGGATTTTTCGAAATTTGTACTTTTCAGGGGCGAGCGGGACAAAAAGGGTACCGACTAAAGTATTACAGCTAGAATCGTGAAATTCGGTATGTAAATTCCTCTGACCATATAGAAACGAAGTAAAATTGGATTTCTCCAAATTTGTAGTTTTAAGTGGCGACCGGGACAAAAAGGGATAAAACTGGTACCAATTTTACTATTACAGCTAGAATCGTGAAATTTAGTGTGTAAATTCCACTGATCATATAGCAGCGCAGTAGTTTGATTTTTCGAAATTTGTACTTCTAAGGGGTGCGCGGGACGAAAAGGGATAAAAATGCTGTACAATCCTGTGTTACCAAATAAAGTATATATTTTTAGGGGAAACAAAAACATATTTTACCTATAGTGATTTTTCAAAATGTGTACTTTTTGTACTTAAAGTTATAAACTGGCTGACTGAATCTAGGAACATGAGATCGAGGATATAAATGGTTGTAATATTTTGTTCAAAACTTGGTAGAAAATTATTAAAATTATACATACAAGGTAGTTCAGCTAAAATAATCAAGCACATTCCTTTGACTGTGTGTGAGTGCTACCTAATAGGAGCTTTCCAAATTACTATTTTAGATTTATCTATATCCACCAAAAGAAAATTAAATAAATACTATCCAAAAACAGAGACGGATAAAATTAACGAATAACTTGCTTTTCGCGTGCGAAGCAGCGGGTACTGCTAGTTATATATATTCAGTCTTTGTTAGGGAAATTGTTTCCCCTGTGGACCGATTTCTCTCAGTTGCAATCGCAACCGATCTACGACTATAATACTCATTTATGGAAAATTAGGATCTTCTAGCTGATTTCATGTAGATGCTACCGTGCTTTCACAAGACGGACAGACGGTAGGACATACGAACATGGTCTCAGAATTTTATGACGATTAAGAATATATATACTTTATAGGGTCTCAGTTCGACATTTCAGTACGGAATTCCAAACTTAGAGCACTCCAATCCTGTGGTGGAGGGTATAAAAATATCCATAAAAAAATTTGCATGCTGATTTTTTATTTTTGTCACATTGTATTATCATTGGAGTGTCAATATTTAAGGAATGAGTGAAAGTCGTCACACTTGGAGTCTCCACACACTGTGCGAGTACAAAACTTTTTTTTGGAATATTTTTCTCGAGTTACGCTGTCGTCGCATTAGTTCTAACACTAGTTCTACTTTTTGAAATCTATTGAGAACTATCTGGCGTATACATAATAATGACTAACATATTAATAACACTCATTCGCCAAGGCGGTAAATGAGACTTAGACTCAGTCGGCATCGCAAATTAAAAACGTTTTTTAACGTTGATAGAGTAAATTTTAGTACAAAACAATCTTATAAACACCAAGGTAAGTCACGACTATGTTAGGTACAGAATTTAGCGTCTGTAGGTATTTTTAGTCTTGGTCAAAAATATTTCGGTTCACTATAATTTTCAAATAAAAGTTATAAAAGAGAAATCAACGCAATTCCAATAGCTTTTTACATTAAAATTTGATTGAATTTGTGGCTTAGGTTTATATGCATCTCTTCTAGAAATAACTACATAGAATGTTGAACTATTACTCTAGAAGCAATACGTTTGAATCGACTTTGATCAAATTGTGTAAGCAGTTTTTATAAAAAAAATCTAGAATATAGCGAGAAAAAAAACATTAGATAAATTAAATAAAATAAATTTTTTTCTTGTGCCGTGTTCATTCCATTTTTGGCGTGGAAAACACCTTCAATTAGTTAAAAATATTTTAACAAATATCGAATTTTTTTTTTCTTAAAAAAATCGCAAACATGTGGAAAAATCTTGGGTACTCTGTGTAAAGCAATTCGAAAGTTAATGTACTTTCTTCATATACTCAAATACTCTTCTGCGACTTGACTATTTTTTACTTTGTCACTTTTCAAATAAAAAACACTTTAACAACATATTTAGTATTAGTTTGCCTTTTTGCAATGCAAACTACTATATTACGTCCACGTAATGCCTGATGCATGGCCTTCAGAAATCGTCCGGACCCACCTCCTGCTACATTTAACTGTTCACTTATGCACTTATATGTTTGTATTTATGTATTTCTATTCGAGCATCTGTATCGTGAATAGTATTTATTTAGTTGTTTCCATACGTCTTACACTTCGTGCTCACTCACTGAGTTGCTTTTCTTCAGTATTTATGGTATTGCTTGTTATTTTCCCTCAATGTCACGATCTTTTCTCCATAGGTACATACCTACGATTGTATACGAATATATACATAGATATTGGTATTTCCTTTCCTTTCATTTTATTTGCCAGTTTCTATTTAAGGATGTGCTGCTGTGTGTGCGTGTCCTTTTTTAATATAATGTAATAATTGGTATTTTTAACATTGTGGACGTAAGCGAAAAACGTGATTTCATTTCTTAAGTGCTCTTTCTTCGGTTTGCCCGACTGGTGTGGACGTTTTGTTTGCTGTTTGTGTTTTCGAAATATATACTAGCTAAACTAAAAGAGAAATTAAAGAGATTTACGGTGGCATTGTAAATTATGAGCATATTTATAAAGCGCAAAGGGAGGTAGATATCCCCAGGGGGATTAGAGAACTGAAATGTTAAGGGAAATTCGAAGATTCAATAGAAATTCAATGTTTATACAGATATTTTAATAGTTTTCTATCGATTACAACTAAAATATCGTGCGAAAGTTCTTTTTGGACCTGAACAAGACCATATACACATGAAACTAGAGATAAAATGAAGAAAATATGTTTTCATTTGGTGATCTTTTCTCATTTTTACAGGGTTTTTAATTTCCAAATTATATATTTGTCTTAATAATTTATTTCCATACTTTCGAGAGCCGTAAACAGGCGCTATATTTGTATCAAAAAATGAGGAGAATGTCTGTTAAAAATACTAAAAATTGTATGCCTCGTTCTATATTAGTTTAGCATTAACAACCATTTCAAAGATGAATAAATTAAATAATTTTTTATTTTAAATTGTTGTTAAGACTAAACTAATACAGGTGGAAGCATTATATTTAAAGTATTTTTTTACAAATATGCTTCTCTTTCATTTGACACTAAAGTGGCATTTGTGTGTTTCGTTAAAAAAATTAAAAAATCTGTATCCTTTGGAAATTAAACGTCCTGTAAAAAGGAAAACGGATCACCAAATGAAAAAATGAGTACATAGTGTTTCTACATACGATCTCTAGTTTCACATGATGACAAAAAATTATCGCACGGTGTAATTGACATACACATGAACAGAGGGATACGACAAATTGTTCATGGAATTTATGTTTTATGCAAGATCCCATAAAAGATAATCCGGGGATGAAGTATATCGATAATTTAATATTATTTAAACCCTCTTTGGGATGAAAGGAATTTCAGGTTAGTACCATGATGGTGCCAAGTTTTTGGGTTTTCGCTCCATGGGTTTACCTTGCAAAATATACATGGAACATATATGTTCCATGTATATTTTGAAATGACAGTTGAGTCATTACAATTTGAAATTTAATGGAACTGATGTCGATTCAACATCTTGTAGTTAATACATTCATTATTTTGAAGACCATTTTCAAGTCCTTTTTAAGGTATTGGGGAAATAAATTCTCATAACGAATAATTGAGGGATATTTTAACATTGAAATGTTGACAACGTATAGTGTAGAGCAATGCTAACAGTGTTGCCACTGAGAATAATTATTTCCTACCAAAATAGTGTAGAACCTACTAACAAATTCCAACCATAAAAATTAGTTTTTAGGGCTATTATTCATAAATGGCTATAAACCATTTTTTCGAAAATGTGTTTTTGATGCCATACTCTGATTTGCTGTTAGCTGTCATATAAATTTGGAGAAGAATTTTTTCTAAAGCCATTTGTTCAAATATTTGTGATTTGGCTATACACTCACACGTTAGTTTGTGTCTACAAAAGTGGCTATGAACATACAACAAAATAAATAAAGTAGTTCAAAAATGGAACAGCATAAAACCGAAATTTGGAATTCGCTACAATAATTTTGTATAAAAGATTTCTCTAGATTCAGGGTATATTGTACTATCAAATTCCATCTTTTCGCCAATAATTTGCATTCCAAGTTATCAGGTTAAAATAGAAAAAATGTTGACTAAAAAGTCAACAATTGTGAAAACTTTATCATATAGAGAATACCAAATTTCTTTGGCATGTGACTGCTGAATTCAATGGGAAGGTTTGTGATAGAATAGTTTCAGAAACTCAGATAAGTTTAAATAATGAAATTGCAGCTATTTTCGCGACTACCTACATGTATGTTACAAGCGATGTTGGTTTTTAATACACAAACAAAAATGCAGTCGGATTCGTTGGCCAAATCGCGAAAAAATCATAAAACAAAATTGTAATGCATGAAAATCATTTTAGTCATATTTTCCGCGAATATGAAAATTTTCCAAAAATATGCAATTTTTATTTTTTTTTAATTCAGGAGAAAATCTGGTGTTTCGCTCTCCTGAAAAGTTGAGTTTTGTTCATAGCCACTTTTGAGTATAATCCTCCGATATACATATAATGCGTTCAATTCACACTGAAATACGTACAAAAATATATAGGTTTAACAAAAACCGATGAACAAAGAAAGTGAGTGCTAGAATCAAATAAATTCTTCATGTCTTATCTTTCCAAGTAAAAAGTAATTCAAAATTAAATTCGACTGGTAACAACCTAAATGCAAAACTTGAAAATATATTCGTCAAATATACTGTTTAAGGAAGTTATCTTCCTCAAGCTTGATACGTGAGTGAGAAATAAAACTTGTAATATAGAAGGGTGTTGTAAGCTGGGCAAGTTAACTAAATTCATTCATAAATTATATATCTGGATATTTGGAATTTGTGAGTTTTTCGAATTATTCCCAACTTCAAACACGTAAACACGTGGTACAATTTGATCTAAATATAAATGACAATTGCAATTCTTTTCTCTCAATTGCTTTAAATTAACATCTGTGGCTTTTGAAAAACTAAAATTCATCGCTTTAAAATATCAAACTTTGAGAAAATTAATTCTGTTTAGTATTCAATGTCAAATTTTGTTCACGTCTAATGGTGACGTCTTTTGTTCTGCTCATGTTAGTAACCAGAAATGGCCCAATACTATATGTGTACACTTTTTCTTCTTATAATACAAAATTCGACAAAACCTATCAAACAGATGTTTTGCCTACCATCCTGCATTACGAGAAATACCTACCAATTTTGGTAGGAAAGGCCCAAAACGGCTATACTGAATGTTAACATTTGTATTCCGATTCCAATTTTCCTCATCTTGGTCGCAGCTTTCTTTATTTGAGGGTACTGCGCAGCGTATGAGTTATATTCAGTTATAGGCCAATAACACTTATACGGCAGGTAGTCCCAATAAAATATGTTATACATTGAAAGTTTTCGCGGGCGCATAGCGGAACAGCAAAAACGATCATTAACGCATTGTGTCCGAAATATGCCTTCAAATTTGGTTAAGAATAAAATAAATCTATAAATATTCAAAAAATCCTTATACATTTTGAAAATAGGCCTAGTTACTGGCGTTGACAGATGACAACAGTCCTTTCTGACGCAAGCTCAAGCAGGATAACAACATTTGGTACTAATGCTGATCCTGAAGTTCCATATATACAATAATTTATTTTAATTCAAAACAAAAAATAGTTCCGGACATTAAAGTTTAAAATAAATTAGATTTATTTCATACATTTTTTGATGTACATATATTTATATAACCTTTTTATTTCTTTTATTTTCAGGTAAGTTCTAAACTTCAACTTTATACCTTTTCTCTTAGAGAAGAGAAAGTTATCTCTAATATGGTGAGTTTTATTTGTGAACTTGATCGGTCGACACTTTCGCATACACAAAATTTTATAACAGTTGACTATAAATGTATCATGGCGACGTCAGTGAAAGCATAGTCCTAAATACTACGACCATGTTTAAAACAAGTACAGAAAGGTTATCGCATGAATACGAGAACATGCCTCTGTGTGCACACAAAAATATTTGTGCCGATATTTCCAAGAATCCGTTCGAAATAATAATCAAATTCCACATGTGAATCAATCAAGAGCCCGTCTGTGTATCAAGCAATATCAATAAAAGCATAATGCTTTGACATTATTTCATGACATTTCTCCCAGGCATGCATTTTCAGGATGGTTTTTCCCCGTGAAACACAGAATTTATGATGCCGTGGCCATTTAAAGTAATTGAATTTCGTGGAATGTGCACCTGTTATACACACACACATACAAACAATTTTGCGCCGGACATTCCACCATAGCTGAGGTTTTATTGCAATTACTTCTTATTTCTACAAATACCATAAATACGCAACGTATCACAATCACAATTTTGTTTTCTTCTGATTACAAAGTAGAAAATAATAAATCAGATTTGTGCCCTGCCACAAACAACAATTCGATAACATGGAATTAGGGGGGCGGGCAACTGAGCAAACAAACCAACAACGAGCGCACCAGGAGAAAAAGCACCAAGTCATACGTAGCACGAAACTTTGGACATAAAATTAATCTTATATGATTTTGCTCTTATTAAGTTCAATTTCGTCTTACGTCAAGCCATACCTCGCTTTTGCCCACCGCCAGCATCATCTATAAATACATATTTAAGTAGAACAATGGGAGGAAATGCGTACATTTGAATTATGGCAAAATTCCGCTCGAAAGCTAGAGGTGTTTCCTTGCCCACAAGATTCTTGTATATAATATATATTTATTCCCGTCGTTCCAATGTGGGGCATAGGGTCCTATGAAGAGTTTATGTAATTTTTATAGAAACTCATATACTTTGTAAGGAAAAATAAAAATTGGTTATTGATTAAAAAAATACTCATTACAGGGAAATGTGGGGATAACGTTTATAATGTTGAGCATGAGCTTATTGGAATCCTGAAATTTCAAAACCTTAAACAGAAAAAAGTCCAATGACATTATCAGGGCAGAAACTTCTTATAAAGAAACCCGGGTGTTAGTAATTGAATCGATTCTTGAACACATGACTATATTATAATGTCATGATAGCGAGAAAATGTGAAACTTATTCTCTTTTTGGTATTAGACAAATAAAAGCAAATTCAAACTTAGTAACCAAACTTTAGTACGTAGAAATACACTATCTGAAATACACCTTGATATGAAAAATTCAAAGACGATATAATATGAGGGATTTAGATCGAATATTATGTTAGAAATCTTGATACGTACAAGTTAGGTTAGCAATAACATTAAAAATAGGTTTAAAATAAAAGATACACCTCTTAAATTGCACTGTGTTGCTAATAACTTGAATTTCATTTGGGATATGTTTTCAGAGAACAAATGAAGCATTGTTGATCTGACGACGTTTGATAATTTGGCTTCTATTATAACCCCTGTTTGATTTCGAAAAGGTGATTTTTTATATATTTTGTCGAATTTTCTTAAGCCAAATATATGTCAGACAATGTTGTGTTTACTTGTTCTTATCATTCACAGCAAGGTATTTAGATGAGCAGACTAAGTCAATGATTTTTTGAATACAACAAAATGAATTTTTATTTTATTTACCATTTCTATTCATGATTTCTATACATTAGGCCGTCTTTAAATATATAATTAAAAAATTCCCATCTCTCAACGGAAATGAAGAATGGATTGTTTTAAGAAGATTAGCAAAGTTGCTTTTAGATCAATTTATCTTTGAGCTAAACACCCGTGAAAACAACACTAAAAATCATATTTTCCCGTGTATTTTTTTGTGAAAATATTTTTCCAATTTTTTCTGAATTAATAGACCCTTGAAAAAAAAACATTTATGTATTCATGTCTTAGAAAAACTTTTTGACCGAATTATTGCATGTTTATACTATTTTTTTTTTGATTTTTCATAGTGATAACTGAATCTTTTTCGCGTATTGTGGGAGTATTTTGAAAAAAAAATAGTTTTTTTTTCTCTTGAATTATGTCTAACTTATGAACATCGGAAAAATGTGATTCCGCCGAGCTCATTTTCGCAAAAATATTTTGAAAAGGATTTTTTGTGGTTCTGAAGAGTCTCCTTATACGCTCCACCTTCACGATTGGGCTATACTAACTTTGACATTCCGTTTGCAACACCTTGAAATATCGACCTGAGCCTCTATAAAGTATATATATATATTCATGATCGTCATAAAATTCTAAGACGATTTAGACATGTCCGTCCGTCCGTCTGTCGAAAACACGGTAGCATCTAAACGAAAGGAGCTATGACGTCCAAATTTTCCATAAATACGTCTTATAGTCGTTGGGATTGTAACGTGGCGAAATCGGTGTCCAGGAAAAAATTGTTCCCTCACAAGAACTGAAAATATCCAAAATATTTTAGAGTATTTAAGCATATTTTTGCAATATGTCTGCATGTACTTACTTGATATGGGGTATGCACATTCCTCCTATAACAAAACCGTGCACCATAAAGTGATTCTTATTCGTAAGTGGTGAAATGGGGCAGAAAGGGATAAAAATGGTACCTAAACGGCAACAGATAGAAGCACGGTCTGTAAATTCCTCTAATTGAGTAGATACATAATATGGGGTCCGCCATCTAACGTTTTTTTTCAACTGTTCAACCGTTGGACTATTATTTGTGGGGTGCCCTCAGCAGCCATTTGAATGAAATTATTTTCCATTTTTAACCGGAAGGATTGTACTTTCAAATAACAAAAAGAAATTTGAGAAAATATTCAGTAGTTTTTTTATAGCATTTTCAAAAAAAGTTATTTGGCGGACCCTATATAAAAGTATTTTTTCCAAATTCGTACTTTTAGTGGGTAAAATGGGAATAGAGGGATAAAAATGGTACCAACAAAACGGCTGCACCTAAAATATTGAAAACCGGTGTATACATTCCTCTGGTTGTACAGAGATGTTAACTAAATGGATGCTTCGAAATTCGTACTTATTGTGACTAAAATGGAAAAAGGGGATACAAATAGTACCAACAAAATGACTGCAGCTAGAGTCATGAAATTTCGGACTGCGTAGACACGAAAAATTAAAGATGTTTTTCAAAATCAGTACTTTCAAGGGATACAATGGGAACAGAGGGATTAAAAATGGTACCAACTAAACTACAGCTAGAATGATGAAATTCGGTGTGTACATTCCTCTAATGGCGTAGGCACGTAAAATAAAGAGATTTTGGAAAGTCGTACTCTTAAGGAGGTAAAATAGGAAAAAGGTGGATACAAATAGTACCAACCAAATGGCCGCAGATAGAATCATGGAATTTTGTGTATACATTCGTCTGACTGCATAGACACGTAAAATGATTTTTTTTTTCAAATTCGTACTCTTTTACTTTTACGACAAAAATTGGTTGAATCATAAAGTTAAGTTATCTTGCACTCTGTACGTGAGATAATTAACTTTTAAACTTTGTATTTTTGGAATTTAAATAGGAGGGAAATACAAACAACTGTAGCACCCACTATCTGCCAATGTGTATGGTATTTAAACTTTTTTGATTTGATTGTTGTCTTCTATTAATTTCATTAATGATAGTCTTCCCTATAAGCGTTGTCTGAAATAATAAAAATTTTATATTTATTTATAAAACTATTTTTTTAATATTTTTATTTGTTTTGGTTTGGTTAGGCTATATTCCAAAAATTTACATTTTCCTGTAATGTTAATGCACTTCTATGAAAATCGACAGCCTTTGTGGAATGCAATCCGTGGTGGAGGGTATATAAAGTTCGGCCCGGCAAAATTTAATGCCGTTTTTTACTTTTTTTCTTTTCATTAAACACTCCAATCTTCATTTTTTTGTGACCCAGCCAAATAAACATATAAATTCCGGCACATTTAACTCCGTCTTGTGAATTACAGGTGCCTTCGATTTTTTTTCTTCCACACTTATTCATAGATTTTCTTCAAATAGTTCTTGGATTCCTCGTTAAGATGCCAGTTATTACAAAATAAGACAAATTATTCTCTTATATAATTTGAAAAAAAAAACAACAAAAAATCTTATTTAAAGAAGTCGTTGGAGTCATAAATTCTAAATTGGTGTGTCATAAATTCTACATTTATCCATAGGTCTTCCACAAGTAGAGTTTGGTTTCTTTATGAGAATGCTATTACAAATGTTTTTTTTTTTTAAAGAAAAATCAATGTGTTCTCAATTCGTGGCAAACTGTTCCAAAACCCCTGATTCTATGTGAAATTTATATCTGCAACATTTGTAGCCATGTTTTTATTTAACATATAATATTACATATACAATAGTAAAATACCTTCGGAGAAATTTTTAACTTTATTTAAAAAAATAAAATATATACCCATAAACAATAATTGTCATTGTGGCTTTCGACAACTTTTTACATATTTTAAATAGAAGGATTGTTATTTCTAAATTCATGTAAAGCGATAACATACACATTTTTGTTCTATGTGCTTTTCTATAAGGCGAATAAAGCTGCATTTCTAGATTTTCAGTAATAAGAACTTTTAGAAACTAGTCAATAAAAAAATATTTTTTTGTGGTATGGGATACAAATATATGTTTTCTAATTTCATCCATATTTCTTCTAGTTTATTTATTTTGTATTTATTTTATTATTAAAAAAATATAGCGTCGATTTATGTAAAATAAATTTTATTAATAGTCAATAGTGTCAGTAAGACGCTTCATGAATGTAATGACGGTGTTCCCTGTACTTACGCTAAACCAATTATAACCGTAACCGTATAAAATACTTTCTTTTCGATCCACCCCAATGTCTACAATTTCTTATTTCTTGAAAATACGGAAATGCAACTTCATTCGCCATATATAGAAAGTATATTGTTTAATTTCATCAAAATCGGATAAGTTATAGTTGATACAAATAATGCCCCCATTGTACAGCAGCCTTAAGCTATATCATTGGCCCTGTTTAGGAATATCTCAAAAATGATAATAATACCGCCCACTGTGCATAGCAACATGCATACCTTTGCATCGTCAATGTGACATTTGCAACATTCTTAAGAGCCAAATGAACGGACGAATGAAAAAGTAACAGAAATGAAATAAAATTCGTATGGATTACTCGTACTACTCGCCCTGAGAAAAAAATTGCGCACAAAAACAACAACAAAAGAGCGAAATGTACATAAACCCGAAAATATACTGCAAAACTTTGGAAAGCGGCGACGACGACGACGATGAAATCAAGTATTACGACGGTAGGGATTGGTGAAAATCAATGATGGCGGGGTGTAAGCAGGATCTTCAACTTTTAACATTACAAACAATGTAGCAGAACACAAACACAAACGTATAACAAGGACAATAAAAAGGGAAGCGAAACTTTATTTTTATATACTAAAATGTAATCTGGCACACATACACACACACCGAGTTACACCAGCACCCACCAGAAGCCGGCATTTTGACAAATAAAGTAGCAGAGGAAAGAAAAAGCAGGAAGAAGGACGAAAAGTAGTTGTAAAAAAAGGAAAATTCGTTGTGTAAGTGTTTTTGCTGTTGTTGCCGTTTGGTACTCATCATCTTAAGCTGGGAAC
>OX377619.1:83920009-83967253 GCA_947397865.1 Polietes domitor | reverse complement strand
CTGTTGCCGTTGCTGTTGTCGTTTGGTACTCATCATCTTAAGCTGGGAACGTGTGTTACATGTCAATGTCAGAGCAAAAGTTTTAAATTATTGCACAGGGACGCAGTGGCATACGAATTGGGGTCACACGGCGACACAAACGGGAAAACTTTTTTTGTGCTTCGAATGTGTTTGTGTGTGTTTTTGTGTAGCTTTAACAAATCATAAGTAGTATATATGTTTGTATGTACGTGAATGTACAAATTGAATTATGACATTAAAAGCGAAGTACAATAAAAGTAATTAAAACTTGCATACAAATCCCAGTCAATATAAGTTTGTGGGAGCTAAAACCCAAATGATTATTATGGCAACGCCAACAACTTTGACAAAACGTACGAGATTTTTGGCAAATCCAGTAATTTATGAAGCAAGAAATGAGGGTGTTCATATGCATGAAGGAAAGAATAAAATCTGTTCTTAAAATTTTCAATTTGCATATTGTTGGGCAAAGAAATGATTATGGAAAGTGTGAATTTCAGCAAAGCTTAAAAAAAAACAAAGAAAAAAAACAGGGACCCGAACGCGTCATTCGAACTCATTTGAAGTGAAAATCTTAATGTTTGTTGATAGCATTTTTCGAATTGTTGCTTCCCATATATAGCTATTCACAGATATAACCAAAATATTTGGGAGATGTTCATAAAACAACCCAAGCAATAATTTTACCAACTTTTAATTATTTTTTATTCTAAACCGATCCCGTTTTTATTTAGAAATTAAAATAGACCCACAATAAAGTAAATAAGATCCAACCGATTAATGAAACATGAAACGCCAAAATTCTCCGGCCGTATATTTACATTCAGGTTTAATTATATGAATTAAATCAGGTCAAATTTGTACGGTAATCCGTGTCGGTTTGTATGGTAGAGAATAGTGGATTTTTTCCGCAAATAAAATGAACACCTCCAAAACATCGGTTATTTCTTTTAACTTCGTGATTTAAAATAATAACATAGTGCAGCACGAAAAAATATAACCATTTACGGACACCACTACGTGATAAAAGATTTGGGTGTCGGTGTGATCATTTTCTCAGGCTTATACCTTGCAAACCGTTTGGAATTTTGATTTACTCTAAAGAGTAAAGAGTAAAAATTGTGAAATTCCCCTGTTCAGTTCAAAGAAACAATCAACTACAAATATGTACCTAAGATCTCAATAAACAATTTTTTTAGAACATATGAATGATTCTTAGCAAGGTTTAGGTATCGCTTACATAGCAGAAAAGTGAAAATTTTCCCGATATTTTTGTAATTTCAATGTTTTTTTTCTTTATTTCAACATTGAGATAATCTGCTATCGATTTTGACCTTGAAGATGAAGTTTTTTGGATTATTTGTTCACAATGAGGCTGAAAATGTTCACTTTTTTGGAAAAATGACACCGAGGCCCATGAAAAAGTGCATGACTTTGGGCACAACTGGGGCACACGGGTCAAATTTTCCACAAATGCGTCTTATAGTCGTAGAACAGTTGGGATTGAAACGGGGCGAAATCGGAACAAAGGGAAAAATTTTTCCATCACTAGGACTAAAAATACCCATAATAATCCCTAATATTTTAGAGTATTTAAGCACATTTTTTCAATATGACTGCTTGTACTTACTTGATATCAGGAATGCGCATTCCCCCGTAACATAAACGTGCACCATAAAGTGATTCTTTTTGGGGTAAAAAAGGGATAAAAATGGTACATATTAAACGACAACAGCTAGAAACACGAAATTCGGTGTATACATTCCTCTAATAGAGTAGATACATAATATAAAAGTATTTTTTCCAAATTAGTACTTTTAAGGGGTAAAATGGAAATAGAAGGATAAAAATGGTACCAACCAAACGGCTACACCTAGAATAATGAAATTCGGTGTATACATTCCTCTGATTGCGTAGACACGTAAAATAAACGGATTTTTCGAAATTCGTAGTTTTTGGGGTTAAAATGAAAAAGGGGATATAAATAGTACCAATCAAATGACCGCAGCTAGAGTCATGCAATTTGGAGTATACATTCCTCTGACTGTGTAGACACGGAAAATAAACTGAATTTTCGAAATTCGTACGTTTTGGGGTCCAAATGGAAAAAGGGGATACAAATAGCACCATCCAAATGACCGCAGTTAGAGTCATGAAATTCGGTGTATACATTCCTTTGACTACGCAGACATGGACAATAAAAGTTTTTTTCCAAATTCGTACTTTCAATGGGTACAGAGGGATAAAAATGGTACCAACCAAGCGGCTACACCTAGAATAATGAAATTCTCTGATTTCGTAGACACGTAAAATAAACGGATTTTTCGAAAATCGTGCTTGGGGTTAAAATGAAAAAGGGAGTACAAATAGTACCAACCAAATGCCCACAGCTAGAGTCATGAAATTCGGAGTAGATACATAATATAAAAGTATTTTTTCCAAATTTGTACTTTTAAGGGGTAAAATGGGAATATAAGGATAAAAATGGTACCAACCAAACGGCTACACCTAGAATAATGAAATTCGGTGTATACATTCCTCTGATTGCGTAGACACGGAAAATAAACGGATTTTTCGAAATTCGAACTTTCAAGGGATACAATGGTACAGAGGGATAAACACAGTAATAACTAAACGACCACAGCTAGAATGATGAAATTCTAATTGGGTAGAAACGTCAATTAAAGAGATTTTAGATAGTCGTACTCTTAAGGGGGTAAAAATGGTACAAACCAAATGGCCGCAGCTGGAATCATGTAAATCGGTGTATACATTCCTCTGACTGCATAGCCACGCAAAATAATTTTTTTTTTACAAATTCGTACTTTTTCTTTTACGGCAAAAATTGGTTGAATCATGAAGTTAGGTTATTTTGCACTATGTACGTCTGATAATGGATTTTCAAAATTTGTACTTTTGGAATTAAAACAGAATGGAAATACAACCAACTGTAGCACCCACTATTTACCAATATTTATGGTATTCAAGCCTTTTGAAAATATAAGAAGAATATTTTTTTTTTTGAATTGACGTATTGGTAGCCTTGCCTTATAAGCGTTGTTTGAAATAATTAAAATATTATATTTATTTATAAAATTATTTTTTTAATATTTGTATTTGTTTTGACTTGGCTATATAAAAAAATTATATTTTCCTGTAATATTACTGCACTTCTACGAAAATCGACATCCTCTGTGGAATGCAATCAATGATGGAGGGTATTTAAAGTTCGGTCCGGCCGAACTTAACGCCGTTTTTACTTGTTTTAATACAAAACCATTTGGATTTGTTGGATTTATCGAATATTAAAACCCTTAAGATCCTTGCACAATAAAATAAAACTAAACAATAATCTAGGAGAGCAGGAATTGGGGACTGGATTGATTAGCGAAATGAAATTAGAGAAATGACCACAAAAGTTAAACTTTTTACAAATCAACAGAAAAACAACAGAAACTACAATATTATATGGATGATATTATATGGATGATATTATATGGATGATATGATTGTTAATTTTTATGAGTTAATATCTTTGGAAAGCATGTGGCATTATATTTGATTTTTGATATTCTTTTTGATATATGGATGATAAATATCTTTGATCTGCGCTTGAAGTGAAATACTAATTGTTTAGTTTTTATGAGTTAATGTCTATGGAAATCATGTGGCATTATATTTGATTTTTGATATTCGCGCCTAAAGCCATTGGGTATCATTGGAAATTGAGCAGAACATTAATATTTTCAAAAATTACTCAAAAACAAGTAAGAAAACGTCAGTCGACAAAATCGACTTATATACCCTCACTCTCAGAGAACATATGTGGAAATTATTAGAACCTAAATTTTACTTAAGGCCGTATGATTTGTGTGGAAGGTACCAGAAGGTGCATTGCATATGGTTCTAGCTTCCATATTTATAAAAGAAGTGCAAAACTTGATCAAATATCACGTCATAGTGGATTCCATGTATAGAATTTATGAAGGATTTAATTTTATCTAGGATACAGACAGTTGTGTTAGAGGTACAAAGGGAAAATTTTTTGTTTGGATTAAAGTGATTATAAAAATATTTTCAAATATCAAATTTCAAATGATTTCGACTAACCGTATGAATGTTATATCGGTTTTATTGTAACCAAAGACTATGCCACTTTGTGTGGGAGGTACCAGAAGGGATGTGACAATATCGCCCATATTTCACATGATTGCAACTTCTATTAAAGCATTACCAAATATCCAATTTCATAGTATTTAGATTATCCGTACAGAAGTTATAACAGCATTAATTTTACGTTGGTTATGGTGATTTGTGTGGTAGGTACTGAAAGGGGCATGACAAATCCCGCAATATTTTGTACGCTTAAAGTGATTATAAAAACATTATTAAATACCAAAATATAGCTGATTTCGAATATCGATGTGAAAGTTACATTGGGGGTATTTTCAGTCTTTGCCGATTTCGCCCACTTTCGATTCCAACCGACCTGCAACCATAGGACACATTTAGGGAAAATTTGAACCTCCTAGCTCATTTCGTTCGGAGGCTAGCGGACGGACGGACCGACAGACAGACACCCAGACGGACATGTCGTCTTAGAATTTAACCACGACCCAGAATAAATATTCTTTATTGAGTCTCCGATGAATATTTCAAGGTGTATGACAAAGTTAATATACCCCCATCCTTAGGTGGAGGGTATAAAAAGTTGATCTTATATTAAGGCTGTCGATCATTTTTCACATAATTGTTAACAATTTCTAAATCTTTCTCCGAAAATGATACCAAATAAAGAATGTGACGTTCTAAAGTAATGGTTTACTTTGGCTGACGATAGCCACATTATTAGTGCAGGTGTTTAAAGAATTGTAGCGGTTACAAAGTAGATGAATTGAAACTATAACTTTAAATCTCAAATCTCTTCCAAATGACCTTGCTCTTGGATGGGTCACTCGTACCGTGGAAAACTACTGTTGAAATTCACAACTGTCCAAATATTTACCCACTTTAAGAAGTAGAAGCTCAACATTAAACAAAATTTCAGTTTGCGACGAAATAATTTGCTCCAATCCGTATTGTCAACATTAATATGTACATCAAGTGTGTGTGTGTGTGTGTTTGGCTCTATTCCCAAACATGGTCACCTAACAAATAGTTGAGACATGAATGTTTACTATTTGATAACGCTAAACACGCAATATTTCGGTTAATGTTATCTGTGCATCGCATGAGGACGTGGATATGTGTGTGCTGAGTGTGTACGGATGGGAGAGCAGAGTCCTTTGGTTGCCTGTATTTCAGTTGAGATGGACCATCGCACGTCAGCGACAGTCCCAACAGCAACGGCACGGCCCGCTACAGCAGTGACAGGCATCAATGTGTTAGTATCACGTCGGCATATAATAGTTTGGCATTACATTTAACCAGTTTCATTTCGGCAGACTCTGAAGAGATTTTATGAATTAATGTGATTACATTGTCACGCATACGCAGCAGTAGCAGCAGCCTCACACGTTTGCAGGCATGTGAGTGTGTCTGCGTGCGTGTGAGTCTGGCTGCCATATGAATAGTGCTTCCATGGTCGAGGTTGCGAGGATGGATGTGTAGAATATGCCGAACATGACAGAAGAAGAAGAAAAAAATAAATGCAAAGCACATCAATACATACGCACAGCATTAACGATCATAGAGGGTGACATTAATACGTGCCTGATAAACATATCTCACTCATAACGTATGACTCACGTCGTTGCATGGTCATATTGAAATATGGAAATAGAGCGTACCACTAGGGTGGTATAATAAGTGCAGTTAGTTAAAGACTAAACAACAAGTCAGGCAAGACAATTTCCAATCACTGGCATTCGTATAGGAAAACTTTCACTGTAGCACATTCCTAGATAACGTAAAATTTGAGTGGAAAATTTGACTATAATCGCTTGAAATGTGAGTAAAATCGGAGCACTTTGAATTAGGAATATATCAAAACATATACTAATAGGACGCAACTTCCACAAGGATTCATTCTTAGGTAAGTCTAAAATCATGTAGGAAATCTTTACTTTGTGAACACAATGTTCATGCGACTACCATGCAAGTAGACAACACTCATGTACCCTCCGTCGTATGATACCTACTGACGAGAATGCTAGTGCCGAGAGTATACGACTCAGTCAGTGCTGGAACAGCGACTCGACATCGAATTCAAAAACTCAACTTTCCACGCACCAGTCTGATGTAAAATTTGAACAAAGGCCTCCGTTTGTTCGCTTTCAATGTCCAATTGGGTTTGGGAATTTCTGTTTTTCTTGTTCGCTGGTTCAGCTTTAGGATACGAAAAAATGATTTCATGTTTTCATATATATTTTTATTTTCTTTTATTATGTTTTGATGTAGTTTTCCCTTGAGTTTATTTTTTTAATGTAATACTTAGAAGTATAAAGATTTTTTTTCTGATTTAATATCTATACTTTTAACAATATCTTTGTAATTCGTGGTATTTATACTTGTAAATCAAAACATTCTCAAACCCCACATTTTTTGTTCAACAATCAATTTAATACATCCTGTCCTGTGACTTGTGGTTTGGAACTTTTGGTTAAATTATAGCAAATCAGAATATTAATGAAGGTGTTTATACACGTCGCATACGTACAACTTCTATCTGTAGTCGTTTTTATTTGGCCAGATGAAACGTTGACTTCCAGCTCACTGTCACCTTTTGACATAAGCCACACACACACTCAGACACACATAGAAAGCCCATTTGTTATCCTGTTTTATGTCGATGTGGAAGGAAACCCTAACACGAAGTGGAAGAGGAAGTGGAAGTGGCGCATTCAATATTCATTTCGAGTGGGTGTTGGTGTTGTGGTTTCCTTCCAACGAAATGAAGCTTTTTGTTTATTGTTACGACGACTAAATGCTTTGTGTAGCTTTGTCGGCTCTTTATGGTATGAAAATAAATATTTTATCAGAGGTTGTTTTTTGTTTGTTTGTTCCATTCGGTTTGTCACTTATTTGGTGATTAATGCTTTTTGTCTTGCTGACTTTCTGTCGAGTCGTTTCAAGTACAACAACGTAAAAGGGACACCAGCACAAACATGGCGGGGAGTTCATTATAATTTATACTTAAATACAATTATTTTTGCCGGAATCTCAACAGACAAAGTGAACGCTAAGAAACAAATCGCATTAGTTTGGGGGAACCGTATCGGTGATTCAGTTTTATTTTGTTTTCTTAACAAAACGAAATCTTGTGGGGAATTTTGATATTCAGCATTTAGGGTGTTTAATCATATCAACGTTTTTTGGCTACCAAACCAAACCTCATTATAAAAACTTAAATCTCAATTTAAAAAAAATCAAAATTTTTTTTCTTGAAAAAATAAAACATGAAATAACTAATTTGTATGTCTTATTCGCTAAAAAAATAATAATTCCCTTAACATACACACCACAAGTTGAATGGACGATATACATTAAAAAATCCTTAAAATTTGCCAAATTTAAAAATTGCAGGATTGCATTATTTTTTTTTGTATTCTTTGGAACAAGCAAGGAAAGGCTAAAGTCTGGCGGGGCCGACTATATGATACACTCCAGTTTCTATCCGAATAAAATTAAATTCGGTGAAAAAGAGAAAATGGGAAGGAATGATTTTTGTATGTTTCCTAATCAAGACTGACCCAATTTGTCAAATCAAGAAGAATATTTGTAGCGGGGCTGTATACAAACATGGAATAAAGTGGCCCACTTGCACAATAGGTTCTTCCAGTTCAAGTATAACGTGTTATGCTCATTTGGAAGAAATTCGGTGCAAATTCGTGGTTTCTGGCGACATTTGTATGGGAGCTATATATAAATCTGAATCGATCTGACCCATTTCCACCATTGGTGTTATATATAAGATATTTTGCAAGATCTGTTAAAATATATGGTTTCTAGGGCGGAAAAAGTCAAATCGAGAGCGAAATTTGTATTGAGCTATATATAAATCTGAACCGATCTGACCCATTTTCACAATGGGTGTTTCTAGTTGAAATATAAGATGTTTTGCTAATTTTGAAGAAAATCTGTTAAAATGAAAAGATTCAAATCGGGAGTGAAATTCGTATGGGGGCTATATCTAAATCTGAACCGATTTTCTCAAATTAATTAGTGCAAAGTTTCATTTGATTCTGGCTACAATTGCGACCTGTACTTTGATTACAAGAATAGATGGACGGACATGGCTAAATCGATTCAAAAAGTGATTCTAAGTCGATCGGTATAATTAACAATGGGTCAATCTCAATTTCTTTTGCGTGTTACAAACAAATACACAAAGACATAATACCCTAGTGCAGTGTATAATTACAGTTTTGCATTATTTTCCTTTGAAAAACCAATTTGGGAAGACTTCTAGAATTTATCGTTGGTTTAACCGAAAATTTCTCATAAACAATACTCCCATCTAACCGAACAAGCTAATCTTGCTTAAGTGCAAAAGTATCTAACATAATTAGCTTGTCGTTTGAGAAAATGGAAAATATAAAACAAGTCAATCTGTTGAAATACTTCGGAATTTCATCGCGGAATTCAAATATTAATCAATAATTAAATAAATTGTAATACCAAAAACTGTCGATTAAGCCGATTTGTTTTATGGCTAAAAACGGTGATAAGTCCGGCCTGGCCGAACTTTGTATACTCTCCGCCATAGGTTGCCTTCCACAGAGGCTGTCGATTTTCGATGAAGGGCAGTAACATTATAGGAAAATGCTACATTTTTTAATATAGCCAAACGAAAACAAATATAGAAAAAATAATTTTATAAAAAAATATAAAATTTTAATTTAATTTTAAACCACGCTTATAAGCAATTTCAGCTGCAACCATTTGGTTGGGTGTATTTCATGCTATTTCAATTCCAAAAGTAAAAATTTTGATAATCCATTATCTCGGACGTACACAATGCAAGATAACCTAACTTCATGATTCTACACACTTTTGCAGTAAAACTGCGAAATACTAATTTGGAAGAAATAGTTTTATTTTGCGCGTCTATGCAGTCAGAGGAATGCATACACCGAATTCCATAATTGTAGTTCCGGTCATTTTGTTGGTAACCCTCTTTTCCATTTTACCCCCTTAAAAGTACGACTTTCGAAAAACTCTTTTTTTACATGTCTACACAGTTAGAGGGATGATACAATTTTTATCCCTCTGTTCCCATTGTATCCAGTGAATGTGTGAATTTGGAAAAACCTATTTATTCCTCGTGTCTACGCAATCATAGGATTGTATACTCCGAATTGGCTGTAAATGCCGCAATTTTATTGGTACAAGTTTTATCCCCTTTTTAATTTTTCCCCTAACAGTACCAATTTCAAAAAGGCTCTTTATTTTTCGTGTCTACGCAATCAGAGGAATATATATACAGAATTTCAGAATGTACTCACCGATTTTCCTGATTCTAGCTGTTGTTGATAGGTACCATTTTTACCCCTACAAATAAGTATCACGTTATTGCACAGGTTTTTAGCTATAAACGGAATGCGTATACCAAATATCAAGAAGATCTAAGTAGACATATTAAAAAAAACAGATAAAAAGGCGTTAAGTTCGGCCGGGCCGAATCTTATATACCCTCCACCACGTAGTGCATTCCACAGTATTACCGACGGATTAGAGGCTGTCGACTTTACAAAGAAGTGAAGTAACATATTTTGAAAATTGCTATATTTTTAATGCACATTACTATATTTGTTTATATAAGGCATACTTATGCGCACTGTTTTAAAGAAATTTCATTACTTCATTATTATAATATTAATAGTCTACTACAATATATATGTATTACTGCAATTGTAATCAAAAAGTGTACATGAGGTAGCAATCTTCAAAAATGCACTCTAAATATTAGGATTATTGTCAGTCGACATTTGGGAGAAACATTTTCCCTCAGGGCCGATTCCTTCCATTTGCAATTTCTTGATTCAGCTAAAAACAGATAATTTTGATAAGAAAAGTACAAATTTCAAATATCTTTTATGTTTCGCATCCATCTTGGAAAAAACAAATCTAATTTCATGATTCTGGGTACATCCGTTTGCTTGCTACCACTTTTATCATTTTTATACACTCCACGAGAGTATTATGTCTTTGTGCATTTGTTTGTAACACCCAAAAGGAAACGAGATAGACCCATTGTTAATTATACCGATCGTCTTAGAATCACTTTCTGAGTCGATTTAGCAATGTCCGTCTGTCTGTCTGTCTGTCCGTCCATCTATTCTTGTAATCACGATACAGGTCGCAATTGTAGACAGAACCAAATGAAACTTTGCACAACGATGTTTTTCGGGATAAGGACGAACGCTATTTAATTTGAAGAAAATCGGTTCAGATTTAGATATAGCCCCCATACAAATTTCGCTCCCGATTTGACTTTTTCCGCTCTAGAAACCACATATTGTATCAGATTGTCTTCAGATTTGGTAAAACATCTTATATTCCCAGTAGAAACTCCCATGGTGAATATCGGACAGATCGGTTCAGATTTATATATAGCTCCCATACAAATTTCGCTCCCGATTTGACTTTTTCGCTCTAGAAACCACATAATGTATCAGATTGTCTTCAGATTTGGTAAAACATCTTATATTTCCACTAGAAACACCCATGGTGAATATCGGTCAGATCGGTTCAGATTTGTATATAGCTCCCATACAAATTTCGCTCCCGATTTGACTTCTACCGCTCTAGAAACCACATATTGTATCAGATTGTCTTCAGATTTGGCAAAACATCTTATATTTAAACTAAGAACATCTATGGTGAAAATAGGTCAGATCGGTTCAGATTTAGATATAGCCCCCATACAAATGTCGTTCCCGATTTGACATTTTCCTCTGTAGAAACCACATATTGTACTCGATTTTCTTTAAATTTGGCACAACATCTTATAATCTTACTAGAAACACCTATGCAGAAATTGGGTAAGATCGGTTCAGATTTAGATATAGCCCCCATATACATGTCGCTCCCGATTTGACTTTTTCCACTTTAAATGCCACATTTTCTAATCGATTTTCTTTAAATTTGGCACAACATAGTATAATCTATCTAGAAACACCTGTGGCTAAAGCGGGCTAGATCGGTTCAGATTTAGATATAGGCCCCATACAAATGTCGCTCCCGATTTGAATTTTGCGCTCTAAAAACCATATATTGTACCCGATTTTCTTTAAATTTGGGACAACATCTTATAATCCAACTAGAAACACTATGCAGAAATTGGGTAAGATCGGTTCAGATTTAGATATAGCCCCCATACAAATGTCGCTCCCGATTTGACCTTTGCCGCTTTAAAAGCCACATATTGTGCTCGATTTTCTTTAAATTTCGCACAACATCTTATAATCTAACTAAACAAAACTATGGTGAAAGTGGGTAAGATCGGTTCAGATTTAAATATAGCCCAAATTCAAATGTAGCTCCCATAAGTTTAACCGATTTTGGCCAAACTATATATTTTATATTTCACCTATTTCGTTCCAGGTTTAAATATATCCTCATACAAATGTCCTTTCCGATATAAAACTTTTTGTCAAACACATACATTTACAGGATACAAAAAACCTTCCCGTTTTCACTTTTTCACCGAATTGAATTGTAATCGGATTGAAAGTGGAGTGTATCATAGAGTCGGTCCTGCCCGACTTTAGCCTTTCCTTACTGGTTTTTTTAATTTTAACCCTAAAAGTTCGATTTTGGAGAAATACTCATATTGTGCGAAGACAGACGAGTGATAACACCGAATTTCATGATTCTACTGCAGCTACCGTTTGCGTGGTACCAATTTTATCCCCTTTAGATCCGAAATGTACGAATATTGAAAAATATCTTCATTTTTCGTGTCTACGCAGTCACAGCAATCTACCCACCGAATTTCACTATTCTAACTACAACCGTTTTATTGGTACCATATTTATCCCTCACGCCCCATAGTAAAAAATTTCGAAAAAATCTTATATATTTTGCGTCTACACAGTCAGATAAATGCATACACCGAATTTCATGATTTTAACTCCAGCAGTTTGGTTTGTACCATTTGTATCCCTATATTCCAATTGTATCGCTTAAAAGAACAAAATTCGAAAAATCTCTCTATTTCAAGTGTCTACATTATTATAGGGATGTACACTAGGGCGTACCTCAAAAAAAAAGTTCGCCGTACACCTTCGAATATGAAGTATTATTTAAAGGTAGTTTCAAAAAAATTTTTTTTATTTTTTTATGCCGAACGTAGGGGTCGCGCTTTTACATTTTTCTATATAACTTCTGCATTTATAAACGGATTTTAAAGTGTGATACATCGATGTTTTTGTCTCGACGAGGCCGATTTTTTTGTCTTTGAAGTCATTGAGCTCAAGCACGCCCTTCTGGTATTTACCCATCATATCTCAGTTGCTACTACCCTAATGTACCACTCTAATATCAGAAAATTAAAGCTCGCATAAAATCATGAATCATGCTTGAGCTCAATGACTTCAAAGACAAAAAAATCGGCCTCGTCGAGACAAAAACATCGATGCATCACACTTTAAAATCCGTTTATAAATGCAGAAGTTATATAGAAAAATGTAAAAGCGCGACCCCTACGTTCGGCATAAAAAAATAAAAAAAATTTTTTGAAACTACCTTTCAATAATACTTCATATTCGAAGGTGTACGGCGAACTTTTTTTTTTACTTGTAACCTGGTACGCTCTAATGTACACACCGGATTTCATGATTCTAGATGTTGTCGTATCATCGGTACGATTTTCATCCCTTTTGTCCCTTTTCACCCGCTAAATCTTTTTTGTATTTTTTTGATTACACGTTATAAAAAGTAGATTTAAAAAAAGATGAAATAATCTAGGGGTATATTCAGTCCTTGTCAGGGAAACTCTTTTCCCTCTGGACTGAAAGCGGCTACTTTTAATCCCAAGCGATCTAGAACTATTGGACTTATTCTGGGAAAATTTGAACGTCAGTCCTGTCTCCTTTTGTTTAGATGCTAGCGTGCTTGCAACAGACGGACGGAAGGACATGGCTAGGCTATATATATATACTTTATAGGGTTTCAGGTCGATATTGCAAGGTGTTCCAAACGGAATGACAAAGTTAGTATACCCCAAAACTGCGGTGGAGGGTATAAAAATATGTGAATACATTGCATACGAATATACACGTGAAGAGTTGATTTAACATGCAAGTGTATGTTTGCTTTATGTTTTATATTTTTCCAAGTAATTTGGCTGAAAACACTTTGTATTTATTTTTCGTAAATATGTATACACATGTGTATTCCAACGTTCAAAGAGGACCAAAGACAACAACCGACCAAAAAAGAACAAAGGAAAAACATTGCATACTCTTCCATGTATACACATACATGCGAGTATGATTAAATATTTATTAATTAAATTAAGCATACCAGACGGTTATAACTCAATGTTTTTAAGACTTGCCATTCATTTATTCTGGCATGGCGTCGCACAGTGACCTGGCGTTTGCAGTTGAATGATAGATGTTTGTTCGGTTGTGGCATCCTGTAGCCACCCAGTGTACGTAGAGTTATCTTCCATTGGCATGAAACTGAAAAAGTTAAGTTTACCAAAAATGATACTAATACTAAAACCACACCACTGTGCGTCGCATCTTAGTGAAATAATTAATATCACTCATATGTCACGTTTCACGAAATATACGCAAGACATGTTAATCCGGCGTCATGTTGGTCCCAAGCCATATTGAGTGCAAGGACTTTATTCCGCACTGGCATTTATAGAGTACACCAGCTTAGTAAAAGTTTATAGGGATTAAATGTCTTAAGCTGTTTGCCGAGTTTGAGGGAGTTCGTTTGAAATTTTACTAGATAAGCCCTGTGTCTGTACATTTCTTTGTATGTCAGTCCATGCAACCATACGGTTTAGTTAATTTGACAAAATATATTCAATAAGTGTTAGCAAAAGTTCTGCTAACTGTTTTTATTTTTAACATTTAATCTCGAATTGTGCCACATTTACATGAACTCCTGGTCTAAAAACTTTTGATGTCAGTCTTCAATGATTTCAAAATTTAAGTAATATCTTTTGAAACAATTGATACTCGATTTTTGGTTAAAATGATCATATCATAATACTTATATCACCATTCTATGACCAGCAAAAGTTCGATTATTAATAATTAGCAGCGCCCGCTGCTTCGCACGTCAAAAAGCCAGTTATTTGTTATTGGATAAAACTCCGCCTCTGTTTTTGGATAATATTTATTGCATTTCTCATACACAGTCAAAGAAATGTGCTTGTCGATATGCACTATTTTAGCTGAACTCCCTTCGTATATATAATATTTATTATTTTCTACACAATTTCAAATTTTTCACGATCTTAGCTGTAATACTTTAGTTGGTACTATTTTTATCCACTTTTGTCCCGTACAAATTTCGAAAAATACATTTAGGTTGTGCTTCTACGTTGTCAGAGGAATTAATATAGCCAAATGCTACTATTTGTATCTCTTTTTCCCCTCCCGTCCATTAAAAGTACAAATTTCGAAAAATCCATTTATGTTGCAAGTCCGCCTTGTCAGAGTAATGTAAACATCGAGTTTCAAGCATATAGTTCATGTTCCGTTCCAGCCCCTGTTCTGTTCCAGCTTCAGATCTATTCCAGTTCCTGTTCTGTTCCAGCTCATACTTCTACACATCATCTCGATATGTTCCAGCTCCTGCCTTTACTTCCCTTTTATGGTGATATAGAATGTCTACTTGATCCTGTTTTCATCTCAGCCATTATCTCAGTTCCAGTCCCTGTCTTAACTTCATCATTCCTGCTTCCTGCGACTTAGTATCGACTTAGTTCGGTGGAATATTTTGTTTATCAGCGCGTCTCATTTGTCATATGTGACCGCTGGTACTAATATGAACCCTGATTTAAGTCAAAGACATACATTCGTTGCGAAAGTTCTGACGAGATGGAGTAGCGCCCATCGAAACTGCGCAGTCAACTTTTACTTTTTTTCCGTCTGTCCGTCTGTTGAAAGCACGCTAGCATCTAAAGGAAAGGAGATAGAACGTTCAAATGTTCCATAAATGCGTCTTATAGTCGTAGATCGGTTGGGATTGAAACGGGGGCGAAATCGGCCCAAAGGGGAAAATTTTTCCCTCACAAGGACTAAAAATACCCATAATAATCCCTAATAGTTTAGCGTATTTAAGCAGTTTTGTTGAATATGTCTGTTTATATTTGTTTGATATTTGGTATGCGCATTCCCCCTTATAGCAAAAACGTGCACCATAAAGTGATTCTTATTTGTATGGGGTGAAATGGAGCAAAAAATGAATAAAAATGGTACATATTAAACGACAACAGCTAGAAACACGAAATTCGGCGTGTACTTCCTCTAATTGAGTAGATACATAATATAAAATTATTTTTCCCAAATTCGTACGTTTAAGGGGTAAAATGGGAATAGAGGGATAAAAATGGTACCAACCAAACGGCTGTACCTAGAATAATGAAATTCGGTGTATACATTCCTCTGATTACATAGACAAGTAAAATACACGGATTTTTCAAAATTCGTACTTTTTGGGGTTAAAATGAAAAAAGGGGATAAAAATAGTACCAATCAAATGACCGCAGCTAGAGTCAATTTGGAGTAGACATTCCTTTGACTGCGTAGACACGAAAAATACACGGATTTTTCAAAATTCGTAATTTTTGAGGTCAAAATAGAAAAAGGGGATAAAAATGGTACCAACCAACTGACCGCAGCTAAAGTCATGAAATTCGGAGTATACATTCCTTTGACTGCGTAGACACGGAAAATAAACGGATTTTTCAAGGGATACAATGGTACAGAGGGATAAAAATAGTACCAACTAAACGACTACAGCTTGAATGATAAAATTCTAATTGCGTAGAAATGTCAAGGGGGTAAAAATGGTTCCAACCAAATGGGCGCAGCTGGAATCATGTAATTCGGTTTATACATTCCTCTGACTGCATAAACACGCAAAATAAAAAGTTTTTTTTCCAAATTCGTAATTTTTCTTTTGCGGCAACAATTGATTGAATCATGAAGTTAGGTTATTCTGCACTATGTAGTCTGATAATGGATTTTCAAAATTTGTACTTTTGAAACTAAAATACAATGGAAATACACCACTTCGTGGTCTAACTTATAATAGTTTCGCGCCAAATGTTTGTAACACCACGAAATAATTGAGCTAGACCCACCTTTAAGTATACGGATCGGCTTAGAATCGCAAGCTGAGTCGATTTAACGATGTCTGTCTGTCCGTCTGTCCGTCCGTCCGTCCGTCCGTCCGTCCGTCCGTCTGCTGTCCATCTAAGCTTGTTCGCACTCTACAGGTCGCTATTGTCGTCCGATTGTCATGAAATTTGGCAGAAGGCAGATTTAGATATAACCCCCATACAAATGTCGGTCCCGATTTGACATTTTCCGCTCTAGAAACTACATATTGTACCCGATTTTCTTTAAATTTGGTACAACATCTTATAATCCAACTAGAAACACCTATGCCGAAATCGGGTAAGATCGGTTCAGATTTAGATATAGCCCCCATACAAATGTCGCTCCCTATTTTACTTTTTCCGCTTTAGAAACCACATATTGTACCCGATTTTCATTAAAATTGGCAGAACATCTTATAATGCAACTAGAAACACGTACGCAAAAATTGGGTAAGATCGGTTAAGATTTAGATATAGCCCCCATACAAATGTCGCTCCCGATTTAACATTTTCCGCTCTAGAAACCACATATTGTACCCGATTTTCTTTAAATTTTGCAGAACATTTTATAATCGAACTAGAAACACGTATGCAAAAATTGGGTAAGATCGGTTCAGATTTTGATATAGCCCCCATACAAATGTCGATCCCGATTTGACATTTTCCGTTCTAGAAACGACATATTGTACCCGGTTTTTTTTTAAATTTTGAAGAACATTTTATAATCCAACTAGAAACACCTATGCAAAAATTGGGTAAGATCGGTTCAGATTTAGATATAGCCCCATACAAATGTCGCTCCCGATTTGACATTTTCTGCTCTAGAAACGACATATTGTACCCGATTTTCTATAAATTTGGCAGAACATCTTATAATCGAACTAGAAACACGTATGCAAAAATTGGGTAAGATCGGTTCAGATTTAGATGTAGCCCCCATACAAATGTCGCTCCCGAATTCACTTTTTCCGCTTTAGAAACCACATATTGTACCCGATTTTCTTTAAAATTGGCACAACATTTTATAATTGAACTAGAAACACCTATGCTGAAAGTGGGTATGATCGGTTCAGATTTAGATATAGCCCCCATACAAATGTCGCTCCCGATTTGACTTTTTCCGCTTTAAAATCCACATATTGTACCCGTTTTTCTTTAAAATTGGCACAACATCTTATAATCCAACTAAAAAAGCAATGGTGAAAGTGGGTAAGATCGGTTCAGATTTAGATATAGCCCTCATACAAATGTTAATCCCGAATGTTTAACCGATTTTGGCCAATTTTACATATTATATTTCACCAATAAACAGACATGGTGAATGCGCGTCACATCGTTCCTGGTTTCAATATAACCGCATAAAAAAGTCCTTTCCGATTTAACATTTTTTGTCAAACACATACATTTGCAGGATGCAAAAATCCTTCCCGATTTCATTTTTTTACCAATTTGAATTGCAATGAGAATTGTTTGGATGATGCCCATATGTCCATACTTTGGTATACTACTGTATAATTTGTATTTGTCTGTCGGACAATTGGATCAATTACCATATTATTTACCATATTCCTTAAATTTGACTAAAGATGAATTTATAGCATATAAATTATATTCATATAATTTATATAATTTGTATGAACTACATAAAATTGCTCCCATGAAATACCTGGGTTTAGTAATCAAAGCGAGGTACATACGCAGGGAGTGGTGTAGGGTATTATATAGTCGGCCCCGCCCGACTTTAGCCTTTCCTTACTTGTTTTTCTTTATAATATTTTTATTTATATATATTTTAAAATATGGTCAAACTTTTTAAAATATATTTTTTAATTTAAATTAATTTTTGTTTTGATAAAAATTCCATAACCCTGGCTTCAGCCGTTTGGTCTGGGTGCTGGTCGATGTTAAGTCAGTCAGTAACGCAACTCTTTAATATATATAAATTAATACTGCTACATCCTTTGGAAAATAAAAATCCTGTCAAAAGGACAAACGATCACGAAGTAAAAACACTGATACAAATCATATCAGTTGCTGTTCAGCAATCATTGGAATTAGGTCTTGCTGCCACATAATGCTTGAAAACACCAAACAATTAATTTCGTTTTATTCAGCTTCTGTCTGAGCATACACTGGGTTTGTGATAAACACAAATCGAATTCCATAAACGAATTTCATTAGTCTATCTTTTCGTTTGTGGTTATTGAATTGTTTACTTTGCGTGTATAATAGTTTCAGTTCGATATAATTAAATAAATTCTTTTAAAATTCTTCGGAATTCGCTGATTAGACATTTTCCTTTCGTATTCCTCGAAACTGATATTGACGAGACATGAACTGAGAATAATGAAATTACCTGACGTTGTAGTTGGTTAATTACTAAACAGTCTGGTGTTAATATACGTTTGCATATTAAGTTACTTCGCTGTTATATAGAATCGTGATTGCGTTGAGGGAATTTCCTAGAACTGCTCTGTTATTCGGTTAATTCTCTGAATGAAAATAATAACTTCGAATCAAAACAAAACCTATTATAAGTAAGCTGTATTTCGTAGTAAAAACCATCAAAAGAAAAATTCCACACGAAATCCATACTCGAAAAATCAAGAGTCGTTATTCTATTAAAACATAAAAGAATCGTATAATGGCACTTATGTGTCTCACTTTGGTTGCAATAACACATGTAACATTTAAATTTTAATACTCTCAAAACCAACTGTGTATGTGCAATGGTACACGTATGTGTAAACTTTTGTTTGTATGTCTATACTTGTACTTTGTATTGTTATTATACAGAGTACATGCATAAGTAGATTTGGTAGTTATATTTGCACTGTTTCTACGTCACACAGTGACAACAAGCGAAACAAAATGTGATTATAGTTATGTCAGTGATTAGTAGCAATTCGCTATATACACAGACCATGCAATAAAATATTTGTAGAAGGGCTAAGCATTACATTTTCTGATGCATTCTGGCTTACTAGACTCGAATAATATTAAAACTATTTGTTAATAAGTACATTTTTTAATTGTTTAAAAAAATTCCTAATTTTCGGCAAATGTACCTTAAATACTTGTAGTCTCATTTTAGACACATATGTCCGATAGCACCCGCTTATATGTTCAACAGAAGGTGTGTTAGTTGCAAATGTCGCAAAGTTGACTTTTACATGGAAACAGTAGCTTAGAAACAGTCTCCACAATTAAGTCCCATTTTGTTCAAATTTGGCATAACACCTTATATTTTAACTAGAAACATCTGTATTGACCCATCACTTTATATTTATATGCCTCTCCCGATTTGACTTTTTGTGCTCCAGAGAACACGTCATATCTCACATGGAAAAATACACATTGTGAAAGTAGCAAAGTCTTCACCGAATTGAATTGAAATGGCGTATAAAGTGGAGGGTAACATATAATCGGGCGGGCCGCCCGACTTTAGCCTTTCTTTACTTGTTTTAGTTAATTCTTTAACTTTTCAACGGATAAAGATATCTTGATAAAGTTTCTCTTTCTGAGAACAGATGTTCTTTCTAGAGATATGCGCGTGAATGATTATTGGCTCACGTTCACGCACGCTCACGAAGGACAAAAAATTATTTTTTAGAAAAATAATGGCCGCCTTTTCAGGAAAAACGATAAAAATAGGGCCTTCTTACAAAATAAAAATTACAAGCGATATAATACTTTTGAAAAAAAGACAAAAACACCAAGTAAGAAACGTCAGTCGATTAAACCAACCTCACTCACAGAACATGTGTATGGGAGGACTTACATTTTTCTTTGGGCCAATTGGACCTAGCTTTGTTAATGATTCTAAAAACATGAACAAATATAAAGTCACAATGGATTTTAGGCATCTGTGAAGGAGTTATAAAGTATTTAATTTTACATGGGATAGAAACAATTGTGTGGGAGGTACAAGAAGGGGCGTGGCTAAAGCATTAATATTTGTATACCCTCCACCTAAGGATGGTGGTATATTAACATTGCCATTCAGTTTGTAGCACCTTAAAATATTCATCGGATATGGAGTCTCATAAGGTATATATATTCTGTGTCCTGGTAAAATTCTAAGACGATCTAGGCTTGTCCGTCTATCTGTCCATCTGTCTGTTGAAAGCACACTAACCACCGAACTAAATTATCTAGGAGGTTTAAAGTTTCTCTAAATGTGTCTTATGGTTAGAGATCGGTGGGCGAAATCGGCCCAGAGGAAAACATTTTTCCCTAACAAGGACTGAAAGTAGTACCTAGTATTTAGAATACTTAAGCATTTTTTTCAAATTTCTGCTTTATATGCACTTGGATTTTTTTGCGTACATTCCTCTAATATCTTAAAAGCACCAACAAGTTAATACACATTTTAGAGAGCGAAATGGGCCAAAAGGGATACAAATTGTACCAATGAAATTTGAAATGAATATCCCCCTAATTGCGGAGATACGTAATATAGAGAGATTTGTCTAAATTCTAACTTTTAAGGGATACAATTAGAAAAGAGGGATAAAAATGGTACCAACCAAACCGCAGAAGTTGAAGTCATGAAAATCGATGCTTACATTCATCTGAATGTGGAGATGCGAAATAAAAAGGATGTTTTCGAAATTTGTACTTTTAAGCGTAAAACGGGGCGAATAGGGTTAAAATGATAACAACCAAACGACTACAGCTATAGTAATGAAATTCGATGTTTACATTCATCTGACTGTGGAGATACGAAATTTGTACTTTTAAACGGAAAAGACGGCTACACTTAGAGTGATCAAATATCCGGTTTTTCTGCAATGTCGGGTTTTCGGGTTTTTCGAAACCCGTGATATCAAAAAAACCGGTTGCCCGGTTTTCTTTTTATTAAAAAACTGGTCGGAACGGGTTTTTTCGGGTTTTCTTGAAATAATAAAAAATGGGGAAATTATTCATTATAATTCCACAAAATGCTGACTCATTGTGCATACTCGTTCTTGGATAATTCTAATGTCATAATCAGATTCACTGAAATCTTTCGAAAGTGATTCCTGCCAGAATTGTGATCATTTTGATCCATTGCCAAAAATTCATTTGGCGTTTTTTTAATAATATTTTATTTTTTAATAATATGTGAACCCATCATTACTGCCAAATATCAGTTTAGAACATGTGTGAAACACCGTAAAAACTACAAATTGTGTGTGGCTGAAATAGGAAAACGTTTTGAAAAACAGCTATTATTTCTGGACCAATTACCCCATTCTGTGGTTCTGATATCTTGTAGAGATATAAACTAAGAAAATAAGTCATAAGTTTGACATTAAATTTAAGGATATTTTAGGATTCTTTCAAATTCAAAGACTTTTCACTTTTCTTTTATATTCGCAAAGTTCATCAATCTCATATTACCTACAAGGACGAGTATAACAACCGTCTGTGAGCTACACGCTCCTGAAAACACCTCTAAAAATAATCACATATATCCTTATATGTATGGCTGGTCGACATCCGCAGCGGCAAATGGTCAACGGCGTCGATTGTTGGTCTGCCCATAAGAAATGCATGTGGAATCCAGTCCATAATAAAAAAAGGTCTAATGGTTGTGATAATATAAAAAGTGACATATTATAAACAAAAATACACCGAAACACAGACTTTTTTGCAATATGAAAAACCGGTTGAGACCGACATAAAAAACCCGGGATGCCCAGTTTTCCAAAAACCGCGATTTTAAAAAAAACCCGATGGTCGGTCTTAGATGGAAAACCAGGTTGACCCGGGTTTCGGTCTCGGGTTTGATCACTCTAGCTACACTATAATAATGAAATTCGGTATGTCCACTTCTCTGACTGCGGTGACGCGAAAAATATAGATCTTTCGATATTCGTAGCATTAGGATCTAAATGGAATTAAATTTGGTTACAATCAAACGGCTGTAGCTGTCATGATATTCAGTATTTGCACACGTCTGCCTACGTAGACGCGGAAAATAAGAGGTACGAATTTTTCTAAATACATACTTTTAGGGTCAAAAAGCAAAAAAAATCGAAACTGGAACCAATCAATCAGCTGTAGGTAAAATCATGAAATTATGTGTGTATTCCACTCCGAAACATATTGGATCTTCAATATTAGAACTTTTCCTATGAAAATCGTACATACATTTAGGCTGCAGATGGAATCAAGAAATTGCAAATGGGGAAAATCTGCCTTGAGAGAAATCGTTTTTACCTAATTCTATTTCGGGTATATATTTGAAGATTTCTGCCTAATATTTATATTAATATTTATAAAGTAGAGGACTATTAACATTATAATAACGGAGAATCACAATTTTCCTAATATGGTAGTGCACTTCTATGAAATGTTGATAGCCTCTAATCTGCCGGAAATACTGTGGAATGTACTCCGATGTGGACGGTATATAAAATTCCGCCCGGCCGAACTTTACGCCTTTTAACTTGTTTGATTTCCAATAGGAATTAGTAAGAAAAAATAGATTTATAAATGTTCGTAGACTTTTTCCAGCAACTGTTGAGCTTGGAAGTTGTAAAATTTTGTTTTTGTAAATGTCTAAAACCTGCCTATGTCTTATGACTTCGAAGACTCTCGGCCTTTCTTCCAATATAAACTTTACCAACCTCATTCTTTTGCAACCACTGTGCCGCAATGGTCTAGATGGTTAAGAAGGTCGTAAATACGTTTATATAAACGAGAGCGGTGAAAACAATGTTAAACAATGGCCTGCAAATTACAATTACTCGTGCAAAAGGCAGCTCAGTCATGCCATAAAGCTTGTACAGCCGGATATAAAATTAAAATCATTCTCACACGCACGCACGCTCGCACACAACCACACACTCATTCACATGCATACAAATGTATACGTATCAGCATAAATTGCGGTTGGATTCTGCTGACAAATTTTTGGTCATTAGTTAAAATTGTGCTAAAATTTTGTGGCATTTGTGGTCAGCGCATTCTGCGTCCCGCGAGCTGCCATTGTTGCCGTTTCGGCCGCTACCACCACCCGACCAGCCAATGCAGCAGGTTTATTTATTATAATAAGTTGAAAACTCAGATCAGACAACTTAAGCTGCTTAGACGCTAGACTGTTTTCGGTGCGCCATGAAACCAACAAATTCCTGCACACGTACGTACGCCCCGGATTCCACAAATTCATGCAGCAACACTTAGTTAGTCTGCACCGCCAGCCGGGATGTAGGGATGAGAGGCTGTTTTGAAATACAAAGTACGTGAAGCGCAAATTTAATGATTTAGTGGTTGACTGGCTGATATTACAAACAGCAGCTTAAAACCTCGCCGAACTACGGTGCATGTTTAATTAGTGGTCCTTTGTTTTCGGCTGCCTAGCGTTGCGAAAAATTGTGTCGTTTGCAAAAAAGCTCAAATGGATAATTTAATTGATACATATTTGTTGAAGGCCAAAGTTATACCGATATATGGGCGCGATAGTTTGATTGCATGGGAATGTGATAGAATGAAATATAATGAGTTGAATATGTCTGTAAATATTAGATACACAAGTCGACAACAAATGGAAATATAGCCCTGAAATTGAAATGATGAATAACACTGTGATATTATTTTTCTGCATTATTGTATCTTGAGTTACGGGTAAAAAACCGTAGTTGGTTGTTAACCGATCACTTCACTTTCTTATCGGACTTGAGATCAAGAAAGCTGAAGCTTTCAATCGATATATAGCTTAATAAAGAAAACCTAAGAAATCTGTATGCATTCCAGCAAACACATTTTTAAATAATTTTTAGACCATTTTGACAATGTTTTTCACATTAATTTGTTTGCAAGAGTACCACTTGTAAATTTGTTTAAATAACTCATTTAGCAAGGTGTAAAACGATGCATTGGTTTAAAAAATCCGTTAGTAATTGACTGAGTTATTGATTTTTTCTTAATACTAAATAAGGAGTAACACGCAGCACAGTGGAATATTTTCATACAAGCTGCAGCAAAAATTAGAAGGAATAGAGCTAGGACCTTGAAATTACGCTCACATCCCTTATATCGTAAAATTAGATCAAACCCCATTTTTTGTTTAAATCCGCCCAGAACCACGCCCATATTAGTTAAAATGAAAAAAAAACTTCATAAATTTCTTATTTTAATATATATGTGAATACAAATCATTACCAGTGATTTCATCTGAGTCCACAATTAAATGAAAATTGTCAGTACCACGCCCAACGCCCACAAAACTTTTTTTGATATTTTACAATTTTCGAAATTTTTTATAAAAATTATTTTATTTTTTAATCGATGACACACGGCTATAGAAGCTTTATATTCAACTTAAGATTAATATCGAGCCAATATTTACATGCGCTCGCATGCCGTAAAACCTTACATCCCTAAAGTATGCTTTAAAGAAATCTTCCTAAACACATTAACAGAGAACACCGAAGAAAGTATTGTTCCATTTTTGGCTTGGAAGGTTTTACCATTTCAGTAATTAAATCGATATTGGCAGCTATAAGCAGAATATTCATTTTGAAATGAATAAATAAGACAATAGTTAACCAATATTTGTAAATGTCAAGGCATCGGTCAGCCTCGCGAATATAGTTTTAAACTGTAGAAAATTACCAATACTGAATAAAACCTCTGTCTGAAAAAAAACCTCTGTCTGAAAAGGAAAGCTAAAACGTATTTACACTTTTTTAAATGCAAAATAATATCTCAAGAGCTCCTATTTTCTGCGAACTAAACGAAAATTCAATACGATACAAGGTTTCCGAGATACATCCCAATAAAATTACCTCTCTTATGATGAAATTTGCAACTATTTTAGCATTTATGAACTTCAAATGCATCTACAGATAAAATTAACCGCGATATTGGCAAAATCTTTTAGAATATGCTTCATAGGAGTGTTCTTTGCAAAATTGCAATCAGTAAAGTTGCGATTAGGGCGCATGCAATTTGGAATTTTTGTCTCTGATAATACACAGTGCACCGCTTTGTTTTACAAAATCCTTTAGTAATTGACTGAGTTATTGAAGTTTTTCTTAATACTAAATTTTTGCAAAAATACAAGTTTTGGTCATTCCAGTTCACATTTCTCATTATTTTAAGAATTCAAGTTCAAAAAAATTATAAAGGGTGGTTAAACGTCAAGTTTTTTTTCTCCATTTCATTTGACATTTCTCAATTTCAGACCAACTCACTTTGAACCATTGAAAGATACACATTCGAGCAACGCGTTAAAGTTTTTCAGGCTTATTATGAAAAAGGACGTTCAAATAAAAATGCATAGCATACACTTCGTGATTTTTTCTGTCAATTTCATCACACATTTTCACATCAGTGGATTCGTCAATAAGCAGAATTGCCGCATTTGGGCGAATAATAATCCAAGAGTGTTTGTCGAAAAAGCAATACACCCACAAAGAGTGACTATTTGGTGCGTATTTTTTCCAAAATGAGGCCAGTCAGCAAGTTACTGTGAATGGTCTTCGCTATCGTGAGATGATAACGTACTTTTTTGGCCTGAATTGGAAGATATGTCGCACTTGCCACACAGCTAACGAAACAATGACTCTTTTGCGCGACAAATTCAATGGCCGTGTTATCTCACGTGGTGGCGATGTCAATTTGCCGCCAAGATCATGTGATTTGACACCGTTGGACTTCGTTCTTTGGGGTTATTGGAAAGCTAATGTATACGTCAACAATTCATGAGCTAAAGGGTGAGATAATTCGGCACATTAACGGTATAGAACCTCAATTATGCCTCAGCGTCATCCAAAATTTGGACCATCGGATGGAGGCGTGCCGCCGAGAGCGTGGCTGCCATTTGGCCAATATTTTGGTCCATACATAATTGAACCATACCAATATTATCATTATAAAAAGAAATGACAATAATTTCCCAAATAATTTGTGTTTTATTCAAAATTAACATCGGCCCTTAAAATTTAACCACTCTTCATTAAATTAATCAAAATAGATAAAAGTGTTAAAAAAGCTTGTCAACCATTTTAACAAAAAAATCCCCAATTTTTCCCATTTTGGGAATTTGAGTTTTTTTTTGGGAAAATAGAAAATCTAGAATTTTTTCATTGTTTTTAGCATTTTGGCGAATTTGAAATATTTTTATTGGTTTTCAACTCGCAAATGACTAAGAATTGTTTAAAAAATCGTGTTTGCTGGACGAAATCACACTGATTTCTTATATCTATATATCGTATGATCTAGGATTCTTCTTATCAAATCCGATGACCGGGCTTTTACCCATAACACACGATTTTGGGGGAGTCTGGGAAATTTCAAATACATTCTTGTTCTTTTCGACAATACCTACAAGAATAATAATATCACTTCTCAGAGTTTTCTAAAGGGTGATTTTTTAAAAGCTATAGGAAAGTTTTCAAAAAAAAAAAAACACATAAAATTCAGAAAAATGCATGAAATCTTTATTTGAATCGATAGTACGGTCCATATGTTTAATGTTTGTATATTTAATGTTTGAAGATTATTTCATGCAAATGTTGACCTTGACTCGTCCTCGGCCGGCATCTCACGATTAAATGCTTCAGTGTTGTCTTCCAATCTGTTTGTCTGTATAGACATGAGCTTTAACATAGCCCCACAAAAAATAGCCTAAAGGCGTTAAATCGCACGACCTAGGCGGCCAATTGACCGGTCCCGAACGTGAAATAAAATGTTTACCAAACTCGCCTCTCAATAAGTCCATTGTTGCGCGTGCTGTGTGTCATGTGGCACCGTCTTGTTGAAACCACATGTCATGCAAGTCAAGCTCTTGCATTTTGGGGAAAAAAAGTTGGTAGCGCTCACCATTCACAGTTACGTTACGATTCGCATCATATTTGAAGAAGTACGGCCCAATGATGCCACCAGCCCATAAACCGCACCAAACTGTGACTTTTTCTGGATGCATTGGTAGCTCTTGCAATGCTTCTGGCTGATATTCACTCCAAAATAGACAATTCTGCCTACTTACGTACCCATTGAGCCAAAAATGAGCTTCGTCATAAAATGGAAGAAGTGCGCGATGAACTTTCTTAACAGATCACGCATTTTGATAATAAAATTCAATAATTTGCAAGCGTTGTTCGTTTGTAAGACGTTTCATGGTTAAATTATAGACCAAACTGACGATGTTTGACAGTGAAACAAAACACGAAACGTGCGTCAGCTGTTTAAACCAGTGTTGCCAAAAAGATAATAGCTAAAAAATCACCCTTTACTTAATTTTTTGTAGCACAGTATAATTCTATTGCAATTAGCTTAAAAAATATCACAATTTTCGTAATACGTTTCAGCATTTCTACGTAAAGTCGACAGACTCTAATCTTTCGGTATTACTGTGAAATGCATTCCACGGAGGTTGACATATTAGATTCGGGCCAGCCGAATTTAACGACCTTTTGTAATTGTTTACAATACAAATGTATCTCTCGCTTGAGTTACAACCCGCACCCGATTTGATTTAAATAACATTCGTCTACAATAACGTTGGCCTCAAATACTCTCAATTTGGAAGGCAATCCCCCTTGATTTTTTTTAATTCGCCCAATAAGATACGGGCATTTACTGCATGCAATCGACATAAGTAGGAGATAAGTTACAATAGGACGGGCGACAACCTCATTTTAGCTTTCCATTATTGCTTTTTAAATACATCTGTATGAATGTCCCTAACTTTAAATACCACAAATCATTTTTTATAAGCCACGCCAACGAAAATAAAACCAAAAATATCCAAACACACATTCACATACACTTTAACAAGCCAAAAAGAAATAAAATCAAATAAATTTTACATTACGATTGTATTAAATTTCATGCAAATCTTTTTCATGACAATGACAACGAAACCAACACAAATATCATGCGAAATTTATAGAACGAAAGTAAGCTTTCGATTTTGTTGTGTCCCACACGTCCATACATACGTATATGTATATGTAAATTCACACCATGTCTATGTGTGTATGCGTGCCTAGGTATGTGTGGCAGAAAAAAACTTCGTTTCATATGCAGATCACGGATTCTTTTACACACCAAAAATAAAATAAAACAAATAAAAATACGACCAACAAAAACATACGCGTATTATCGATGACGCCTGTTACATGTTACATTCCGCTGCTGGGAAAGCGTGGGAGTTTTTAGTTCCCGGAGTTGCTCGACGGGCTGGTGCGTGTTTTCGATGGGTGTGTGTGTGTGAAAAATAATGTTACCATATTTTTTTAACATTATTTTCGTTGTGAATATTTTATTTGTTTTTTTTGGTTTGTGTCATGTTTTTTCTTGGCTAGTTTACATTGTGACTGACTGATTTTCTGTGGGTGTTCAAATTTACATTTATGTATATGTACATACATGCACAGTGAGTAACAAAAGTATTTTGCCTTCATTGAATACTATATATATTTTTTCCAAAAGAGAAACATAATATTAACAACAACTTCATTATAGCAGGATTTTTTTCATTTCAGATCCAAAAAACTACTAGCAAATTTATGCAATCTTGCATATCTCCTATAATAATAAAGTTATTTTGTTTTATGAATTAAATCTTTAGGTTTTGCATTATTATGTTATAAACAAACAAATAAAAGGGCGTTAAGTTCGGCCGGCCCTAACTTTATATACCCTGCATCATGGATTGCAATCCACAGAGGTCTTCGATATTACGTAGAAGTGCAGTATCATTACAGGAAATTGTAGAGCTTTTAATATAGTGTAAGAAAATTATGAATAAATATAAAAATTTAATTATTTTAAACCATCCATATTTTAAACTACCATTATATTTATACTATATATCGAAATAATACTTCAAGTCAGTTCAAAAGCTAAATATAAGGAAGCAATATTCAAAAAATATTAAATACCCTAAATATTGCAGGATAGTGGCTACAACCGTTTAGTTGTTTTTATTTCTGTCCTATTTTAATGTCAAAAGTACAAATTTTCAAAATCCATTATCTTTTAAGCGCATAGTGCAAGATAACCTAACTTCATGATTCTACCCATTTGTAAGGTACAAGTCTTATCACTTGTCCCATTTTTGCCGTAAAAGTAAAAAAAAAATAAAGTACGAATTTGGAAAAATCTGTTTATTTTACGTTTCTATGCGGTCAGAGGAATGTATACCCCGAATTCCATTGTTCTAACTGCGGCCATTTGTTTGGTAACATTTTCATCCACTTTTTCCCATTTTACCACCCCTTAAAAGTACGACTTTCGAAAATATGTTTATTTTACACGAGCAATTGAGGGATGTAGACACCGAATTTCAGTATTCCAGATGTAGCCGTTTAGTGGGTACCATTTTTATCCCTCTGTTTCCATTGTATTACTTGAAAGTACGAATTTCGAAAAATTCGTATATTTTCCGTGTCTACGCAGTCAGAGAAATGTATACTCCGAATTTCATGACTCTAGCTGCGGTCATTTGATTGGTACTATTTTTATCCCCTTTTTCATTTTAACCCCAAAAAGTACGAATTTCGAAAAATCAGTTTATTTTCCGTGTCTACATACTCAGATACATAATATAAAAGAATTTTTTCAAAAGTCGTACTTTTAAAATGGGAATAGAGGGATAAAAATGGTACCAACCATATGGCAACCAGGAAAGTGAAGATCGATCTATACATTCATCTGATCGCGTAGACACTTAAAATAAAGGGATTTTTTCGAAATTCATTTTTCTAGGTGGTATAGTGGAAAAAGGGAATAAAAATGGTACCAACCAAATGGCCGTAGCTAGAATCGTGAAATTCGAAATATGCATTCCCGTGACTGCGTAGACACGCAAAATAAAAAGGTTTTTCCAAATTCGTACTTTCAAGGGATACAATGGGAACAGTGGTATAAAAATTGTATCAACTACAGCAACGGGTACAGCTTTAATGATGAAATTCGGTGTGTATATATCTCTTATTACGTAGTCACATAAAATAAAGAGATTTTAGAAAGTCGTACTTTTAAGGGGATAAAATGAGAAAAAGGGGATAACAATGGTACCAACCAAATGGTACCAAATTATCCAAAATTGTATTTTTTAGTTTTTTTTTTTGAATCATGATGTTAGGTTATCTTGCACTTTGTACATGAGAGATAATGGATTTTCAAAATTTGTACTTTTGGAATTCAAACAGGATGGAAATACAACCTGTAGTGTTTCAGCTATTTTTGAAGATTGCTGTCTTATATTTTCTTTTTGAATTGACTTCAAGTATTATTTCGATATAAATGTTATATACGTATTGGTAATCTTGCCTTATAAGCGTACTTTGAAATAATAAAAATTCTATATTTATTTATAAAATATTTTTTTTAATATTTTTATTTCTTTTGGTTTGGCTTTTTTAAAAAATTTACATTTTCCTGTAATGTTACTGCATTATACGAAAATCGAATCGAAAATCTGTAGAATGCAATCCACGGTGAAGGGTATATAAAGTTCGGCCCGGCCGAACTTAACGCCTTTTTACTTGTTTTTAATAAAACTTTTACCGAATTTTAAGAAGTTTTCAAACATTAGGATTTTTTTAAATATTCATATTTAAAATTTAAGCATATAAAATTATTATAAAATATGATATTTTTAAGATTTTGAAAAAAAAAAATCTAAATTCATACCTCTCCTCAGCTCTTGAGAAAGTATTGGAGTATTCAATTTCGTTTTAAAATGTATTTTTGAAAATTATTTTCCTTCAAGTTCTAAGGAACGAAACTACAAAAAATGGAATTTTTAAAATATTGGTTCTGAAGAACAAAAATAACTTTTAATTATCCTGGAGCGAGATGTAGCGATTGACTGCTGACAGAAAACGATGGAAAGCCTTTATTACGGTTATATGTTCCACTGCGAATTAAAAGACTGAATACAAGTGCAGAGCCTAGTTTGAAGATCCTATTAAACGGTCGCCTAAAAATAATTCATAAATAATATAGATAAGAGATAATAACGAATGGTATAGCACGAGTTAGCATATAACATATATAACACCAAACATTTTGTGTGATATAAATTAAATGACATCCTAAAAATCTTATGACTATCATACATCTCTCGTCTCTCGTAAAGCTACGAATATAGTAAGATCGAATCAGGATTTTCCGAGGAATCATTCTCAAATTATTTACATGGCGACAAATATTGGATATTAAATCTGAACCGGAATTACATCGTTTTATTCAATTATTTTCCTATCGACTGCACAATGTTCATACTACCCTAGTGTATGCCTAAATGTATGTATGTACATATATGTGAAACAGGGGAAATAATCAGGATGTTTGTGAATGTATATATTCGTTCGTCCGTCCGTCCACATGAGTATGTGAGCGAGTTTGTATGCATTATTAAGTATTCATAATATCATCACACAATATGATATAAAACGACACTCTTACTTGTGATGATGATGATGATGGCGACGCCGACGTCAATTAAGATTACGTTGTCGATGATGATGATGCTGATGTTGATGACGTTGCTGATGACGTTAAATATGACCCAGATGATGATGAGTATAACCCTGATAATGATAATGATGTTATTTTTGCCAGTGATGATGCCACTGATGATGTTGATGTCGTTGTCGTTTTCATTTCGCAGATTGCTCGTGTTTTACCAAAACCGACACTTGTCGGTACATTTCAGGGCCAACAACCATCAACAGCGACATCACCATCAATATCAGTTCGGTTCATCTCTTGTCATCTCATCTCGTCTCTCGTCATGCTGTAAATATGAATAAATAATCAAGAGTAAATCAATTTTGTGGTTTGTTTATTTAAATGCAATATGTTTTTATTAATTGGAAATAAATTGATTTTTATTGAAAACTATTTTTTATAGCTTAATTGATAAACATTTTTGTCCCTTTCGTCATCATCCACACTCACACTCCCGCTCGGACACATCCCACATAATGACTGATATAATGTGTTTTATAAAAGCAACGCATTTTTTGTTTGTATTCCATTTACCAAAAAGGACCTTAGGGATTGATTCGTTGCTTCGTCCTTTTTTTCGGTCGAACATAATATTATAAAGCAATTTCGCAAAATGTAGTGTATATATCATATTACGGTGTGGCCATTCCGGACAGATTTTTCTGCCCTGCCTTATGGATATAGATTGACTATAAAACCTTCATAGCAATTGATTAATTTTAAATGATATGTTTTTTTTTTGTCAAATTATGTAATGAAGTTTAAGGGATAAGTACTTATTTAAGTTTAAACATTTTAAAATGTATAAAATGATGGCGAATTTGCGAAGTAACCCTTTTCATTATGAAGTGATTTACGTCAGAGAGGAAAGATGATAGCCATGCAATGATATCAGTGATGGCAAAATATCAAAAGTCGCATGTTCCAAGATATTCAAGATTTTCTTAATTTCAGTTTAATTCCTAAGACATATTTATTGAAAATATAAAATTTTCCAAACAGCGATTTGCTGAAATTTTGCTAAGAGTTGTGTCAAGGTGCTAAGGTGAGCTCAATGAATATAAACATTTCTTTCGATATATCATGAGATAGAAGTGATTGGAAAAAAATAGTGGAATTTTGAGGTCACAATACCTGACATACTAAAAATGTTTTCTAGTTCCTAGCTTCAATATCAACTCTGGATATAAAGGGTGGTCAAATTGTAAGGGCCAATTTCAGACTAACTCAATTTGTACAATCGAGTAACGCGTTAAAGTTATTCAGGCTTATTATGAAGATAGGCGTTCAAATCAAAATGCATATCGTGCACTACGTGATTTTTTCGTTCAATTTTATCGTCCAAATGTGCGTACAATCGGAAAAATTGTGGGAAAATTTGAGCAAAACGGGTCTGAAGGAGATGTGAAAACACCAGTGCATGCTCGTACAGCTCGTACTGCAGATAATATTGCTGCTGTTCGGGATAGTGTGGCTGAAGAGCCGTCCACCACAACTCGTCGTCATGCCCAACAATTGCACCTCTCACGCTTGTCGTTGATGAACATTTTGCATAAAGACTTGCATTTACACGCTTACAAGGTGCAATTGACTCAAGATCTAAAGCCTCTTGACCATTCCAAACGTCGTCAATGGCCAGAATGGCATCAGTGGAAGATCAATTTTCGAAGAAAACCATCTTCAGTGATGAGGCACATTTTCACCTCAGTGGATTCGTCAATAAGCAGAATTGCCGCATTTGGGCGAATGATAATCCAAGAGTGATTGTCGAAAAACCAATGCACCCGCAAAATGTGACTGTTTGGTGCAGATTATGAGCTGGCGACATCATCGGTCCGTATTTTTTTCCAAAATGAGGCCGGTCAGGCAGTTACTGTGAATAGTCTTCGCTATCGTGAGATGATAACGTACTTTTTATGGCCCGAATTGGAAGATATGGATGTAGACAATATGAGGTTTCAACAGAACGGTGCCACTTGCCACACAGCTAACGAAACAATGGCTCTTTTGCGCGACAATTTCAATGGCCGTGTTATCTCACGTGGTGGCGATGTCAATTGGCCGCCAAGATCATGTGATTTGACACCGTTGGACTTCTTTCTTTGGGGTTATTTTGAAGAAAAGATACCTAAGCGTCATCGAAAATTTGGACCATCGGATGGAGGTCTGCCGCTGAGGTCGCGGCGGTCATTTGTCCGATATTTTGTTCCATACATAATTGAACCATACCAATATTATCATAATAAAAAGAAATGACAAAAAATTCCTCAATAATTTGTGGTTTATTCAAAATCAACATCGGCCCTTAAAGTTTAACCACCTATCAAAAAGGCTTAAATTTTTACCTTTTGCAATTTTGATATCTGGAAAACTATGACCACTTTTCCAAAAAAAAACAAGGTTCTAATGACGAATTCAGCAATATTACTTAAAACACTACGAGGAACATATTTGTGAAACACTTCAATCCTGCAGCATCTCAATATAATGGTATCTATGGCCCCTTTTGTGCAAAAGGGTAAAAACCTTAAAACATTTTTTAACGGGTGCAAATGTTCTACAAAGATATTTGTCAAATTCTGCTATTGGGCAATTTTAATATTCGGCTTTAAAAAAGTACTGCTTATATTTTTCAAAATTCTGGTTTTATCGAAAAGGCTGAAGTTTGTCATTTAATAATGGAATACAATATCATTCATACAATATCACTCGGTAGTATTCATCCGACCAAGCCAATTTTTCAGTACAGCCCAAAATGCACACCAAACAGTGACTCGTTGTGGCTGCATTGGCTTCTCACGTGTGGGTTCTCTGAGCCCTAAATGCGGACCTATGTCCAGGTGGACATAGCCACCGAGATGACAGTGAACTTCATGAATTTTTCCACGTAATTTTCTTACAATTTGCATTTAAGACTCACTCCTTTGGAGGTAAGTTTTTAATATTTCCCAATTTTGTTCGAGCGTATAGGGTTCCATTTTGCAAATGTCAAACATAAACCGGAAACTGGGAGACTGCTGCTATGTGAATGTAATTTGCAACATAATAATCATTAATGGAACCAGAAGCGGGTATGATCGGAGCTATTTTACCAAAATTAGAATACAAATGTTAAAGGTAACAAGTAAAAACGGGGTTATGTTCGGCCGGGCCGAACTTTATATACCCTCCACCATGGATTGCGTTCCACTGAGGTTGTCGGTTTCGTAGAAGTGCAGTAATATTACAGGAAAATATAAATTTTTTAATATAGCCAAACCAAAACAAACCAAGCAAATATTGAAAAAATAATTTTATAAATAAGTATAATATTTTAATTATTTCAAACCATTATTTATTTCACATCAAAAAATAAATATTCTTATATTTTTATTTTCATAAAGCTTAAATACCATAAATATTGGTAGATAGTGGTTGCTACAGTTGGTTGTATTTCCATTCTATTTTATTTCCAAAAGTAAAAAATTTTGAAAATCCATAGTACGAATTTTGAAAAATCCGTATTTTACTTGTTTATGCAATCAGAGGAATGTATACACCGAATTTCATTATTCTAGGTACAGCCGTTTGGTTGGTACCATTTTTATCCCTCTATTCCCATTTTACAACTTAAAAGTACGAATTTGGGGAAAATAAATTTATATTATGTATCTACTCAATTAGAGGAATGTACACACCAAATTTAGAGTTTCTAGCTGTTGTCGTTTAATATGTACCATTTTTATCCCTTCTTTTGCCCCATTTCACCCCCTACAAATAAGAATCACTTTATGGAGCACGTTTCTGCTATAAGGGGAATGCGCATACCAAATATCAAACAAATATAAAAAGACATATTCAACAAAACTGCTTAAATACGCTATAATATTAGGGATTATTATGGGTATTTTTAGTCCTTGTGAGGGAAACATTTTCCCCTTTGGACCGATTTCGCCCCCGTTTCAATCCCAACCGATCTATGACTATAAGACGCATTTATGGAAAATTTTAACATCCTATCTCCTTTCGTTTAGATGCTAGCGTGCTTTCAACAGACGGATAGACGGACGGACATGGCTAGATCGTCTTAGATTATTATGACGATCAAGAATATATATACTTTACAGGTGGACCTGAGGTCGATATTTCAAGGTGTTACAAACTGAATGACAAAGTTAGTATACCCCCATCCTGGAGGTGGAGGGTATAAAAACTTTCAAAAAGTACACAACATTTTTATTTGTTTGTGACATACACTGAAAAAAGTGCAAACATTTATTAAAATTGTTAAAAAGTTTAGTCAAAATTAGAAAATCTTAAAAAAGCTCTTACTTAAAACAATTGCCTAAAATCTTTGTCAAAAACACAATAGTTTCTAGCTGCAGATTTCATTGGAACATAAGTTCTGCCACTTCATGGAATTGACAAAATTCGAATGAAATGCGCGTCTTATTTCCAACTTAAACTTAATCTTAATTCTTCGTATAGCGAGTGAGCAGTGATGGTATGAACATGCGACTGCGACTGATGGTATCAACACGCCTCAGCCAAAATTTCACTGTGCGACACTAATGGAAATGGATCATGGAAATCTCTATGAAACACAAAAAGTAGGCACCATTCCAAAACTGTAATGTCAGGTTTTCATTTTCTTGTCGTGTTCGTGTTAAAAGTAATTGACATTTTTATACCCTCCACTAGGGCATTATGTATTTGTGCATTTGTTTGTAACAGCCAAAAGCAAACGAGTTAGACCCATCGTTTGATATACGGATCGGCTTGGAATCACTTTCTGAGTCGATTTAGCAATGTCCGTCGGTCCATCTATAGTCTGTTATAGTCCGATCTTAACAAAAATTGGCACAGCTAAGTTTTGTGTTCAAGGACGAACGATATTTAATTTGAGACAAATCGGTTCAGATGTCGCTTTAGCAATGTCTGTCTGTCTGTCCGTCGATCCATCTAAAGTCTGTTATAGTCCGATCTTAACAAAAATTGGCACAACTAAGTTTTGTGTTCAAGGACGAACAATATTTAATTTGAGGCAAATCGGTTCAGATGTAGATATAGCCCCCATACAAATATCACTTCCGATTTGACTTTTTCTGGCCTATAAAGTATATAGTACCCAATTTTCTTCAAATTTGGCTTAGAACCTTAAATCTAACTAGCAACACTTGTGGAGAAAGTGGGGTAGATCGGTTCAGATTTAGATATAGCCCCCATACAATTGTCGCTTTCGATTTTTCCGCTCTAGAAACCACATATTTTATCAGATTGTCTTCAACTTTGACAAAACATCTTATATTTAAACTAGGAAGACCTGTGGTGAAAATAGGTCAGATCGGTTCATATTTATATATAGCTCCCATTCAAATATCGGTCCTAATTTGACTTGTTCCGCTCTATAAACCACATATTTTAACAGATCTTAAAATCTTGCAAAATATTTTATAGAAACACACGTGATAGACATGGGTCACATCGATCCAGATTTAAAAAAGGGTGATTTTTTAAAAGCTATAGGAAAGGTTTTCAAAAAAAAAACACATAAAATTCAGAAAAATTCATGAAATCTTTATTTGAATGGATAGAGGCCCAATTGCTGCGAACGGCGACGAGTCGATAATTGATGGTCATCATTAACACTGGCCGATACAGCTGCGATATTTTCTTCAGTTCTCACTATACGTAAGCGTGCTGGTGGTTTAATGTCCAACAATGTAAATTTGGTGCGAAATTTAGTCACAATAGCCCGAATAGCCGCTTCAGTGGGTCGATTAAACTGACCATAAAATGGAAGCGCGCGATGAACTTTCTTAACAGAGCACGCATTTGGATGATAAAATTCAATAATTGCAAGCGTTGTTCGTTTGTAAGACGATTCATGGTTAAATTATAGACCGGACTGAAGATGTTTGACAGTGAAACAAAACTCGAAACGTGCGTCAGCTGTTTAAACCAGTGTTGCCAAAAAGATAATAGTTAAAAAATAACCCTTTATATAGCTCTCATACAAATCCCAAAAACCATGTATTATCACCGAATTTCTTCAAATTTAGCATAACATGTTAAAATTGAACTGAAAGAAGTGGTTCACTTTATTCCATGTTTGGATATAGCCCCGATACAAATATTCTTCTCGATTTGACAATTGAGTCAGGTCATATTAGACTATGATTAGGAAACATATAAAAAACCTTCCCGCTTTCACTTTTTTACCGAATTAAAATGTATTCGGATAGTTGGCTCGTCCGACTTTAGCCTTTCCTTACTTGTTTAAAGTGATAATTATTTGCAATTTTTTATATTGGTACCAAATGAATGAGGAGACTTTGAACAATCTAAATAAATTTCGTGGTTTGATGAATTGAAACAAAAAAGTCGAAGAAGGGCCTTTAAATTTTTGATACTGAATTATCCTTCAAGGCAGACGGTAGAATTTTTTTTGGAAAAATATATTTTACGGGCTATGTAGACAGTTTTAGTGTGTTTTGCGTCAGTTTTCAGTATTAAATGGACATTGGCATGGCCTATACATTGTTTTTCATTTATTGTTACATATATATTTCTCAATATTTATACGATGATAATATTTGTGTTCCAAAAACAAACTAAAGAGTGATTTTTTTGAGGTTAGGATTTTCATGCATTAGTATTTGACAGATCACGTGGGATTTCAGACATGGTGTCAAAGAGAAAGATGCTCAGTATGCTTTGACATTTCATCATGAATCGTCTTACAAACGAACAACGCTTGCAAATTATTGAATTTTATTATCAAAATGCGTGCTCTGTTAAGAAAGTTCATTGCGCGCTTCCATTTTATGGTCAGTTTAATCGACCCACTGAAGCGGCTATTCGGGCTATTGTGACTAAATTTCGCACCAAATTTACATTGTTGGACATTAAACCACCAACACGCTTACGTAGAGTGCGAACTGAAGAAAATATCGCAGCTGTATCGGCCAGTGTTAATGATGACCACCAATTTTCGATTCGTCGCCGTTCGCACCAATTGGGTCTCTGTTACTCAAAAACGTGGAAATGCCAAAATTGGACTAAGCGGATGGACCACCTAAGACGCAGCCGCGGTCAACATTTAAATGAAATTATCTTCAAAAAGTAAATGTCATGGACCAATTTAACGTTTCAAATAAAGAACCGATGAGATTTTGCAAATTTTATGCGTTTTTTTTTTTAAAAAAGTTATCAAGCTCTTAAAAAATCACCCTTTATGTATATCTCAATTTGCGATTCCATTTTGATTTGGTAAATTTCATTTCGTTATAAAATGTTGCTTTTTCCTTTATGTCTCAAAAAAAGAATAACAACAAAAAATTCAACTATTCAATTAAGTGACATCAACTCGATCAACCCCAATAGAAATATTTGTTTAACCCTGTCCCTTGTTAAAAACCTCCCACCGCAGAGCAATCATTCATCCACAACCACTGCTCCGAACAAAAATTAATTGTTTAGTTAACCTTTTTCCCAGTCATGCCAATGTTTCTGTTGTTGTTGCCAAACAATCGCTAGCCAGCAAATGTTCAAAGGGTGGTCTACATCCCACAATGTTAGGGCAACCCAACGTTTCATTGAGGATAGTGCGAGTGAATCTCTTTAAAGAAAACTAATTTAAATTCTTCAAATGAATTTCGGCGAATTTCTAGGATTTTGTATTTTGAAACGTTATTGATTTAAACTTTTTGGCAACAACGGAAAAGGGGATGGCGGCTCTTCAGCTAAAGCAACGAAATGTTCTGAAATTTTAAAATAAATGAATAAAGCAGTCAAGCAGAAGGATGGATAAATAACAAAGCTGAGGGATTCAAAAAGGAAACACACTGCCAAAAACAACAACAACAGCAACAACGACATCGATGAGATACTTGGGAATCTTTCAGATGTTAAATGTAAAGTATACTGATGTGAATTTGCCACGACTACTACTATAGCTCGGTATGCTCTGCTCTGCTCTCTGTCTGTCTTACTAGTTTTCTGAAAGTAGTTTCTTTTATTTTGGCCTTAGCAACAAGAAGAGGAAACTGCAGAAACAAATGTTATGGCATCCTTTTAGTTGTTTTGTTAAGCAAAAATATAACAAAGGCAAGAAAAAGTTAACAATTATTAGCATTTGTTTCAACTCCCAACTCTCAGCTGTGTGCTGTGTATGAACTTTGGCAGAACAGTGGCAACATGGGGCAAACCCTAGATTGAAATTATACATATCGTCGTATGCAAGAGTTATTACAATAAAATATATTTAATTTATGGATATTTAAATATGACCTCACAAGTAAACAGTTCGCAATGCCAATATTTGAACGCAACCAAATTATATTATATTAATGATTACACTAACCACGAGCATGTGAAGAGAAGATTCGAATGTGAAGAGAAGCGTATTAAATTCTAGTAAAAATGGATTCAAATTAAAAAAAATTATGATTTTGTTTGGTACTCACTATATTTGTATTCACTTTAAGTTTACGCGTGCTCTAGTAAAACAACCAAATTGTGAGTGTAGTATAGGGGAGGTGATCCGCAGTTGTCTACTTTATCTTTTAAAACCAACTCACTTAGTTTAGCCGGTCCAAATTTACATACCCTACACGACAGAGTGCATCCCTTAATATTGTCAATAGAGTAGAGTGGCATCGATACTACCGCCAATTACAGGACTATACTCAAAAGAGCAAAATTGTAATATATCGTAATTAAATGGTGACATTTAATTTCTATATATCACCGTGCAGCTGTACCTTTTTGACCTGGGCCATATACACATGAAACTGAAAATCGTTTGCAGAAAAAGTGTGTACTCTGTTTATCATTTTCATTCATATAGATGTTTTAATAATTTATTTTCGTACATTTGTGAGTAATATAAAGGTTATTGAAACCCATATGAAAAGAAGAATATTTATTAAATTTTCTTAAAATGACATTCATCAATCTGTAATAGTATGGTATTAATCATTAAAAGTCCACCCCACCCTCTCCCCCACTAGCTTATTTAATATATTCAGGTTTTACTTTTTAAGGGAGAACTTGATATGGCTGTTAATGCTTAACTACTACAGAAAATAATTTGAAGTATATTAAAAGATATTCTTTTCTTTAATTAGATGCTGGAAATATACGAAAATAAATTATAAGATAATTATAAGATATCTACATTAGAGCGTACCAGGTTACAAGTAAAAAAAAAAAGTTCGCCGTACACCTTCGAATATGAAGTATTATTGAAAGGTAGTTTAAAAAAAATTTTTTTATTTTTTTATGCCGAACGTAGGGGTAGCGCTTTTACATTTTTCTATATAACTTCTGCATTTATAAACGGATTTTAAAGTGTGATACATCGATGTTTTTGTCTCGACGAGGCCGATTTTTTTGTCTTTGAAGTCATTGAGCTCAAGCATGATTCATGATTTTATGCGAGCTTTAATTTTCTGATATTAGAGTGGTACATTAGAGTAGTAGCAACTGAGATATGATGGGTAAGTACCAGAAGGGGGTGCTTGAGCGCAATGATTTCAAAGACAAAAAAAAATCGGCCTCGTCGAGACAAAAACATCGATGTATCACACTTTAAAATCCGTTTATAAATGCAGAAGTTATATAGAAAAATGTAAAAGCGCGACCCCTACGTTCGGCATAAAAAATAAAAAAAAAATTTTGAAACTACCTTTCAATAATACTTCATATTCGAAGGTGTACGGCGAACTTTTTTTTGAGGTACGCCCTAATCTACATATATCCTTTGGAAATTAAAAATTCTATAAAAAGGTTCAATAGATAAATATAAAATGTCTTGAGGTGTAGTAGAACAAACCTTGACTGTCATAATAGCGACTTCATCTCCTCTTTCGGATTATAAGAGGCAATGGTTACGTCCGTGTAGGTTAATGACTACATAAACATGGCTAGAACATATTTGAATTTAAAAACCAAAATAAACAAGTAAGGAAAGTCGGTCGGCGCCGACTATATGACTTTATCCTCCCCTTCAACTTAATGCGGGGAAAATCGTGAACGTCAATATATAAATCTGCAATAAATAAATCTGAACCGGTCTCATCCTCTTTTACCACAGATGTTTCTAGTGTAAATATAAGTTGTCCTGCCGAATTTTGAAGAAAATCGGTTAAGGTATGTGGTTTCTAGCGGTTAACCTCAAATAGGGGGCGAAATTCTGAACCGATTTGAAACATTTTTACCAGAAATGTATCTAGTTTAAATATAAGATGTTACACCAAAATTGAAGAAAATCTGTTAAAATTTACGGTTTCTAGGTTGGAAAATGCCAAATAGGGAGCGACATTTGTATGGGAGCTATATATAAATCTGAATCGATCTGACCTATATTTACCATGGTTGTTTCTAGTTGAAACCACATATTGTTTTCAGATTTGGCAAAACATCTTATATTTAAACTAGGAACACCTATGATGAAAATAGGTCAGATCGGTTCAGATTTATATCTAGCTCCCATACAAATTTCGCTCCCGATTCGACTTTTTCCGCTCTAGAAACCACATATTGTATCAGATTGTCTTCAGATTTGGCAAAACGTCTTATATTTCAACTAGAAACAATCATGGTAAATATAGGTCAGATCGGTTCAGATTTATATATAGCACCCATACAAATTTCGCTCCCGATTTGACTTTTTCCGCTCTAGAAGCCAAATATTTTAACAGATACTCATCAAATTAGGCGAAATATCTTATATTTGTTCTATAAACAGCCATGGAGCAAATGGGTCACCCAAATTTCACTCCCGATTTCTCTTTTTCCACTTTATAAACCACATATTTTAACAGATCTTCTTCAAATTTTTCAAATTATCTCATATTTCAACCATGGTGAAAATGGGTTATCGGATCAGATTTACATATAGCTCCCATACAAATTTCGCCCCAAAAATTTCCCATACAAATTTCGGATAGACTTTTTCCGCACCAGAAAGCACGAATTTTCACAAAATGAGCTTAACACGTTATATTTGAACTGGATGAACTATTTTTGAAAGTCAGTCACTATATTCCATGTTTGGATATAGCACCGATTTAAATATTTCCGATTTGACAAATTGGACCAGGTAATAATAGCCTATGATTAGGAAACATACAAAAATTCTTCCCGTTTTCACTTTTTTACCGAGTTGAATTGTTTTGGGATAGAAAGTGGAGTGTATCATATAGTCGGCCCCGCCCGACTTTAGCGTTTCCTTACTTGTTTTTATGATTATTTTGAAGAAAAAAAATATAACACATTGGATTTCCATTCTGAAAATGTTCAGACCAAAAGAAATTGAAATTGGTGGGCTGATGGTCTAAAATAAGATATGAGAAAATATATTGCTAAACTGCAAATATGATTGAGCTAACAATGTTTCAGAAAGTACTTCTCAAGACCTTTTCTAATGCTAGCACTTCGGCATATCTTTTATGATTTTCTAAACCATAAAATCCCAATAAACTTATAAATACAATTTTACGATTTTATTTTCGCGAAATATTAAATAAATATTTTATTGAAGAGAAATTGCGAATATCGCTGCTAGGAAAGTTCACCTTCATTTGATAATAGTCGAATAACGATTTAACCAAAAAATATATAAAAAGTATATGTCTCAAAATGGCTAAAATAAATACCTGTGGGGAAAAGTGAACATTATATAGTAAATCTGCTAAATATTGTTCATTTGTATGGGGGTTATATCACAACATGGCCCAAGGCGGACCAATTGCGTTGTGGTAAAGCGTGATGTTGAAACTACTACTTGGATCGGTAGAAATATACAGATTTCTGGGTGGTAAAATTTAAATCGGTAACGGCATTTGTATGCGATTTATATCAAAACATGAACCTATAAGAACTAGCTTTAAAGGATTTATCGAGTAAATCTAAAACCGTCTGCATAATAATTAAAGCGGGGCGTAACACGATTATTTTTTGTTCGATTTACCGTCATTTGATATGTACAATTAATGTGTATATGTATCTTTATAAAAATGTTGTATTTAATTTCTGGCTATTAGCTAAATAGCATTGTCAATGTGGAAATGCAATGGATCTATCTGATAGAAATGACTTATATATGCCTATTAGACATTTATTCGATTAATATGAAAATCTATATAGTTCGTCAAAAAATAAATCGAACAAATGTATTGTCCGAATAATTGGATACACTGCTGTAATAATGATAATTTGATAATTTTTGGCCTTTGTCCATGTCTTTAAGGCCATGGATGAAATACTATTACATTTGTGTGACAAATTGCATACCATCTTTGATAAGACATGCGAACCCTTTTGAAGGACACAAAATAACATCCACCCCAATCTAGTGTAGTTTCGTGCAACTTCAATTTGTCACACTGGCTTAATATCGAGAGCCACTGTGCACCCACTCGTTACAAATTGAAGTACTAATACCTATTATTGAAAGTAAGGAATTGTGCTTGTTCAGCCAAGCATGCGGGATACTCTCAGTATTGGGAGTACTTCATTTACTGAAAATGGAATAAAAGCAAAATCTGCTCAGCAATAACAATAACAACAACGACAGCAGCAATGGCAATGGAAATGGCAAGAACGTCAACAACAACAATAATAACAACAAATGCCAACGCTACTGCATACTAATGTTGTCAAGATGTTGCCAACAAAAAGAAATTAAACAATTTAACTGAAGAAATGCCAATAAGAAACAGCGCGTGTTACAGCTCAACAGAGGCTGTACAATTACACCATTTCCCGTAGAAATCGAATAAAAGGAAAAAAATACACTGAACATTTTTGTCGTAGAAAAAAGATGATGTTCTTGGATATTAAATTAAATAAATTGATATTTAGTATTCGGAATGGGATATGGACTATATTGTCCATGGTGGCAAGTTAAATTCCATCGCAAAGTTGCTTCACTATGTCCTCGATAGCCTCACGAATTCTATCGTTGAGGTCTTGAATCGACAATGGGCTGTTGGCGTAGAACTTATCTTTCACGTGGCCCAAAAGGAAGAAGTCGCATGATGTTAAATCACAAGAGCAATGGTTTCGTTGCATGTGTGGGCCGAAATACCGGGTGATTCAAAATAACACCTCTTGTCGGAAAACCCTGTATTTTCTAACCATTCATTTTCACTTCTCAATATTAATTTGTACATTCCCAATTTAGTTTGGATATGGTGCCGTCCTTGTTGCCGGCGGTGGCAGACAATCAAACCATCTACCGAAAACTGGATAAAATTTAATTAAGTAGTTGTACGTATGTATGTATGTACTCGTAGACATATAGACGTATGTTCGTCTGTATGCTGATATTTATTTTGAAAACCCCCGAAATTATTTCATCCCGAAAACGTGGTCGATGCTAATGTTGATTCCTTTACTTCGTTCTTGGAATCATTTAATCCGAAAAGGATTTTTGAGGAAAAAGGATTTGGTTATTGTGTGGCAAAATTCATTGGAAGTCGTAGAACAAAGGAAACGAAATCAAATGAAAAGGTTTATATTTGTTATATTGAAGAAGAAAAGTTTGTGGCAAACAAATGAATTGAAATTTGTTTTTGTTAAATAAATTAATGCCCAAAAGTATTAAAACCCATACTTGGCCCAATATGTCTAACCAAAGTTAAGTGGCGACCTGGTCCGTTCGAAGAGGTGTTCAACGAAAGGTCAACAAAGTTTTGTGGGGAAAAGTTTTTCATTAGCGGCAGGTCATACATGAATTAATGAATGTGTGTGTATATGGCTGAGGTGCTAAAGTAACCGGATATATTTGTGGGTAATTTATTAATTTCCCACACAAATCCCATTGAGTTTATATTTTCGTTAAAATACACAAACACACAGACAAGCCTGTGCTGGCATATACGAGAGTGGAGATAAAATCACGTGGTAACCTGTGAAAATTATAACGCCTCTTTCAAATTCAATTGTTTAATTATATGCACAGTAACAGACCATCTGTGCAATCACCTCCACCTAACCTAACGACATTTGGAGCTTTCTGTGTAACAATAAAAAAACAACCAGGGAAATGATACAATTTTTCAAGAAATGTGGGTATATGGGACTTCATGGCTAATGATGTAATTGTTCGATACACCTCCATTATTGCCATAAACAACAATGTTCAACAAAGTGTATTTATCAATATTAGAAAAATATTCCAATATCTTTTTAATTTGTGATTACTTTCATAAGTATATATTCATCCAAATTCTCTTCTTCTTCTCTTTTTAGGTAAGTCCTAAATATGTATATTCGAGCAAATTTGGTGAGTTGATGAATTTTCTAACGAGCATTTTCATATATGACAATAATCGAACGAATTAATTATGTTAAATGAATTTTATATAGTCATTCAAAATAATTGAATCCGTAACCACGCGTAAACGCCGCTACCGGAGATAGAACAGCGGACCTTCTGGTTGCTACTACTGCACTCTAACCATCTCAGCTATCCTCTGTTGTTAGAGCTGAATAACTAAAACAAATCATTTAGTTCGGTAGAACTGGCAATATGAAACTTAACAAATATTTATTTAATATGAACTAATATATAACAAATAAATCTAATAAATACTAATTAAATGTAGTATTAATTAAATTGACACTACTTAATTTTACTGATATTAGTAATCAAAATATGAAATATTTGAAGTACATTAAAAAACTATAACTTTGCATTCTTTAAACAAAAAATTTTAAATTGTTAAAATTATACAAAATTAAACATTGTTTGTTTATAAAAGTAATAAAAAATATAAAATAAGTTTTTTCCCGAGCCACGATTCGAACCCGAGACCTTCTGCGTGTAAAGCGGACACCTTACCTTCGTGACCCCATACTAAAAAGTCGTTCCCATTCAGTTGTGAAAATGCTATTCATAAAATGTTACGGAATATTAACATACTATAAAGTTGTTTAAAAGAACTTCCTCAAAAGCGGGAAAAATTCACATTTGGATTTTGAGATGCGATTAAAATGTGCTTCCTACGGAAGTAGTTCATAAAAAAACTTTGAAATTGAAAATTAAAGTGCACACTTTGGCTAATCTAAATAACTTTTGTGCCTTTTGGAAATAGAGTAAACAAATAAAAAGGGCATTGACCACGGATAGTATTCCGTATAGACTGACGATTTTCACAGAAGTGGAAAAAAGGAAAATGTTAAATTTATTAATATAACCAAACCAATACACATAAAAATATTTAAAAAAATATAAATAAATGTAAAATTGTAATTAATAAGCAAATACTAATAATACGTTTATACCATGTATATATATAACCGAAATAATAGTTCAATTCACAAAGTAAATATAAGCAGCAATCATAAATACTTTGGTTGGTTGGCTGTAATTCCATCCTATTTTAATTTCAAATGTATAAATTGTGAAAATACCTTATCTCCCATGTACACAGTATAAGAAAACTTCATAATTTTTTGTGGTAAAAACATCAAAA